>JACEEZ010017909.1:22500-106598 GCA_016584305.1 Chionoecetes opilio
TATTACGAATTATAGCATTACTACTGATGTGTATGTGCCACTGAAGATGATACACAGTAGTTTATATCATGACTGTATAATGTACCCTGTTTCAGCGTTGTTTTATGCTTTGTATCTGCAAGTACATATATATATATATATATATATATATATATATATATATATATATATATATATATATATATATATATATATATATATATATATATATATATATATATATATATATAATATATATATAGGGTGTAACACGAGTTTCTGCAAATATTGATACTGGTGAAAGAACATGTAATTCTAAGCACAAAATATTCTATAACCATATGCTTTTTGAAGCTTCCTTTAGACGTGAGATGAAGTTAGAAAAATTAGCGCGGCCAGTAATTTCACCATGGCAGGCGTTTGCCGCTCGGTGACATTTTGAATGATTTAATCATAATGTTTACTAGTAATGGAGCATTACATTATCTTATAACAACACAATTGGTATTAATGGACAATTTTGGACATGTTATTACTAAATAAGCAGTACATAAGAACAGCAGGGCTGTAATAAACAATACTGCAAAAAGCTACATGGCATTGTGTCAGGGAGGGTTAGGATGGAACACGTGACTCAGCTGATCGGCGTGAGGCTTCGCAGCCTAGTCCTTCCTCCCCCGCTCCGACGCGTTGCCCACTTAGCCTTTTACAGTATTGTTTATTACAGCCCTGCTGTTCTCATGTACTGCTTATTTAGCAATAACATGTCCATTAATACCAATTGTGTTGTTATTAGATAATGTAATGCTCCATTACTAGTAAACATTATGATTAAATCATTCAAAATGTCACCGAGCGGCAATCGCCTGCCATGGTGAAATTACTGGCCGCGCTAATTTTTCTAACTTCATCTCACGTCTAAAGGAAGCTTCAAAAAGCATATGGTTATAGAATATTTTGTGCTTAGAATTACAATGTCTTTCACCAGTATCAATATTTGCAGAAACTCGTGTTACACCCTGTATATATATATATATATATATATATATATATATATATATATATATATATACGGTTTCAAATTTCGCTACTCGTTTTTTTTTCGGGCGACGACGACGGCTGGAGGACACTCAGAACATAAACACTAGATGGCGACCTTAGTATAGACCGTTATTAAAGTCGCCACTCTATTTTATTTTTGTAATTTGTTCATTTATAGCCATACTATGACACAGATGAAGACACAAAATGACACAGACTCTCCAGATAGCCCCTTCTAACTTTCCTGAAATCATGGATGTAGAAATGTAAGTATTAACGCCACCACACGTCTGTAAATAAAAAATAAACGTTGTCCTGGCGACTTTGGTGTTATCTACGGTAGGTGACCCCCACTGGCCATGACTGTCGTATTCTGTATAAGGCTCTAATACCCACCACTGATCTGATCTTAGAATATGCCCTTATACCCGTCTATGTGACATCAGAATGCCCCTGAGCTCCGCTTGCCTAATGCCCCCCCACACTCAGCTGTGCCCCCCAGGTGCCCCCCTAGATGCCTTGATATATACCTATTGCTATGCCACTGAACAAAACATAATGTGCGCTGTGCATAACGAGTAATTGTGGGAAAGGTTACGTTTAGTTATAGATAACTAAAGTAGTTATCCGTTGAGGCGGATACGAAAAAATGGCGTTAATGTGGAAAATAGTAAGGGCATGAATTACTGGCCTTGGAGAGTGGGGGAGGGGGAGGGCAGGCCAGGGGGACCTCTGCGCCGTGGTGCTGTAAGGTAAGTGTAGGGATGTGTAACTAGGAAATGTTTTGCCAGGCAGTACAGTTAGGTCATATCGATCAGTCTCTCTCTCTCTCTCTCTCTCTCTCTCTCTCTCTCTCTCTCTCTCTCTCTCTCTCTCTCACCAATACTAAAGCAGTGAAGGAGGGAGGGCGAGAGAGAGAAGGGGGGATTGGAGGCCTACATTTGGGAGAGAGAGAGAGAGAGAGAGAGAGAGAGAGAGAGAGAGAGAGAGAGAGAGAGAGAGAGAGAGAGAGAGAGAGAGAGAGAGAGGAGAGGAGAGAGAGAGAGAGGAGAGAGGGAGAGAGAGAGAGAGAGAGAGATGTGGAGATTAATTTATTACGCCCACAGGCGTCAGGCTGACATATACAAAAAAGGACAAAATAAATACAAAGAAGCACATGCAAACAGACAGAAACATGGGTTTTCAATGACTCCCGGCGGCGGGGTCATAGTTCACCCAGGCACTTTCACCACGGCGGCGATGATAGGCCGGCATGTCAATCGGTCTCTCCGTGGGCAGCCGCACGCCTGGCCTGCGGCCTTCACGCAGCGCCTGCCTCACATAAGAGAGGGCTGGCTGGTGCGAAACACGGGAACGAACAGCCACAGTTTCCTGACTGACCAGGAACTCAAATGCCACAAGCAGTACGAGTAGGTCTGTCTCCCCGTAAGTATAGAGTCGTCCCTCCATCTGCGTCCCGCACTCGACCAAAGAGGTAAGCGGCCTGCACTGGGTCGCGGCGTCATGGCGGGGGGCCACAGCAAGCTGCAACCCCCCTCCAACGGCCGCCATTTCCAAGGGGGCTGGGACCTGCGTCATCACGGGGCCCTGGGCGTCCACGTCCATATCCCCCTCAGGGGACAACAGACGGTTGCGCTGGGGCCTCTTCCTCCTCCTCCTGCGGCGGGGCCGTCGGGTCACGGCGGCGTCTTCATTCCGTGGAACGGGGGGCTGGGGTGTAGACCGAGGTGGAAGCAGGGGAGCCTCCTTCCACTGCAGCTGGCGAGGAACCGTGGATCCAGGAATCTGCCGGAGCCGGGCAGGGCAGCGACGATTCCAGGCGTGATGCCTGGCACCGCAGTTGGGGCACCGAGCCACGGGCCGCTCTCCACCCTCCCGAAGGAGGCGGACGCAGGCCCGTGAAGCGTGCTCCCCACTGCACACACCATACAGCTCTTGCCGCCGCTGACACTGGCGCTGGTAGTGCCCAAACGCCTGCCAACGGTAACAACGGACAGGTTCCTGGATGTACCTGCGCACCGCGAATGTCCCGAAGCAGCCAAGGTCCAGGGCGGCGGGGACGAGCCCCCGCAGCGTCAGCTGAACCTGCCGGGTCGGGAGGTGCCGTTTAAGGCCCGCGCTGTACGAGCACCGCACCGCCGACACGACGAGCGGGTGCTCCAATACAGGGTCCAGGGGGAGGCCAGTGGGGTATCCAACAAGGACACCTCTCCTGCTGGGCTCCCTCCTTGCCAACACGATGCCCCGTGGTTGGCCATCAGCCACTTCCTGGAGGGTGGCGGCGGCGTCCTCAGTCGCCCCCCGGAGAAGGAACTCCCCGGAGGCGGAGACATCCACCTTGAGGGCGAGCCGAAGCTCGCACTCCAACCACCGAACAAGCTGATAGGGGCTGGGAAAGTCGTCATGCCTGACGACCCTCCACACCGGGATTGGTTGCTCCGCAGCCGTGGCACCACTCTGCTGTGAAGAAGGCTTCGTCACCCTGAAGCGCTTCCTCTGGAGGATGAAGCCGGCGTCGTCTGGGTCCTCGGGGCGCCTCCGCGTAGACGTCATGGTGGGAGGTAACTCAACCACCACGACTAACAGCGGAGAGACGAGAGAACGGGGAGGAGGTCCGTTCACAACCAAGGTGCGAGGTGAACTCAGAGAGAGAGAGAGAGAGAGAATATATTAAAACATACATTTTATTCATACGTATTTTCCTTGATCTTTCATTGTATCACTGTACTTTATTTTGTTTTAGTATTTTCTAATAAAAAAATAAAAGAAGACATGTGTATGAGGCCCTGTGAGCATAGAATGGCTCGAGGAACAACTGTCAAGTAATCATCCCTTGTCCCCTGCCCTCCCCTCTCGCCTTATATACGCCCCAAGAGTAAACGAGACTGTTAACCCCTTGAGTCCCAGAACGTAATTTCCATTGTAATTTGGCCACCAGTAGACAATTTTAATGAATATAAGCAATATTTTATAGATATGACCTGCTTACCCCTTGTCCACTACGCTAATTTGGTATATTAGGTTAGTTTTCATAATTTTATGGCTAACAACAGACGATTTTATATAGCAAAGGAAAGATCTGGGCGTCAAGGGGTTAAGGGATATGTCATCAACTCATGCTACGCTGTAACTTGCTGGGATAGGTGACACGTACTGGTTAGAAATATATATTACACGTACTTCAATTATTATATTAACTTCATTCTTTTTCTTTCTTTAATAGCAAGTCGAAATGATCTAAACTACTACTTGAGCGGTAATGTTAAGGACTTAATGCTGTATTTAAATAACAAATACATGCCATGGAAACAACACAATTTATATAACGAGAGCAGTAACGTAACACAGAAAACGAAGGAACACAGTCACACTACCCGCCATGGAGGTTACCGCGAGTAAGTATGTAGCTAACGTGTACCTGTCCCTATGCCGGGGTTAATGAGGGAACCCAGGTGACCTCTGAGCACCTCCAGCTACCCTTCCAGCAGTGGTCCTTCAGCCCCGGCAGGAGGAGGACGTGTCGCCTCTGCTCAGCTACAAGTAAGGTGACAAGTGGTGGTGATACGGTGTTGACGAAACAGTCGCTACTGAATTTTTAAGTTAGTTCCCCGTGTGCTAGTGAGTGATAATAATTGCCTGCAAGTGCACAGTGATCGTTGTACAGTAAATCTGTGGTCGGTGTTCAATATCTTACAGTGGAAGTGTTTGAGTGGCTTATGTTTTTCGGATAAGCTACCGTAGGTAACACTATAGTCTCCTAGGTGCAGTAATGTCGCCAGGCGCCATATATTACGAATTTCACCACTTTAAGCATCACTACAGACTTGTATGTGCCACGAAAGAGGCATGCACAGTAGTTTGTTATGTACCGGTCTTGTGACTTGTATTTAAGTAGAAGTCTGTAGTGATGAGATTCGCCTGGCGACATTAGTGCACCGTGGCGACTACAGTGTTATTGACTGTATAAAGTGTTTAAGTGGAGGTAGTTATCTGGAAAGTGTTAAATGTGTTATAACCATGACAAACTAAGATTTATGGATACTTTTATGTACTCTTCGTGGAGCCGCAGTTCTTTAGTGACTTATTATTCAATGAAATATAATCCATACAGACTTTAGTGTGGTGGTAGTTATATCATTGTTGAATCATTCGGCTATAGATTCGGCTCTAGGAACTGTTTAAGTAGTTTGGAGAGATGGTTTGAGGTTAACGAGCCTTCAGCATTCAAGGCAGTGTTCATATGGCGGATTGTTAAACCCCTTCACGCCCACATCTTTCCTTTGCTATAAGAATTTTTTGTATAGAGCCATAAAATTACAAAGTATATCTATAAATTATTTTTTATATTAACTAAAAATCTTCTAATGGTACCCAAATTAGAATTTAAATTACTTTCTGGGCTTGTATATATCCATATGTCCATATATATATAACTGCAGTTTTTGTTGATAGTGCATCTAGAGTCTAGGGTATTATGATTTGAGTAGTAATAGTGACCAGTGATAATGATCGGTCATGCTGTGGATGACTGACCTGGGATTGTAAAGAAAAAATACCTGCGTGAAAAATTTATTTATAATTATCACTGAGAGCGTGAAACTGTTTTAAGGCAGGTCCGAAGCCATTTAGTTAGTGCACATGTCTAGAAAGTTAACTATACGGTAAAAAGTTTCTGGAAATAGCATAAGCGACTCTACCTGCCCTTACTAGTTACTTCAATGTTCTGGCATTTTAAAGTAACTACAAGTCTACGTCAAGCAGCTTGCTTATAATTAAGATTTCAGTGAATGTATATTTAAAAATAGGAACAGAAATTTATAAACTTCGCTTTGACTATATAAACTAAATTAAAGTGTAGGTTTATAAATTTATACATTTAAATTTGTAACCTCATCTTATACAAAGCCTGAATGAATTTTTTTTTCACCCGTTCAAAGAGTATTTAATTAAAAAAAATAAAAAATATTTAGAGAAAGTATTTGCAACGGGTATTTGAATTAATAAAATTTTGTTATCAAGCAAGAAAACTAAGTAAGAAATTAATTTTATTTGTTTGGGACCATTAAAAAATAACTTCCCTTTTTGTCAATTCTAGTCACCCTTGTGGCGCATTCATGGCCCCCCTAGAAAATTGTGACGCTAGGTACTACCTTCCTACCAGAAATAGCCTTCCAATTTTTGTGGATTACAATAACAGAGGCCCAAGTCTAGCCTAAATACCTACAAATTATATTTAGTATTCTTTAAAAAAGATATGTAGCACAAGGCTACACTCTCCCCCCACTCCCCCAGTCACTCGTAAAGCTTAACTACCTTCCTCTCATCCTTAAGGCGGTACATAATTTTTGAACGTCCCCTTTGTATTGGTATGTGAATTACTTTTGTTGTAAGACTTATGTTTTTTCAATCCAGGCTATTTCAGATTCCTTACCAGTCAACGCCACCGCAATGTGCTCGCCTACCTTGGGGCGGCGCCTAGCAGGGCTGTGCCTGCTGCTGGGGGTGCTCACGCTTGTAAGTACTCTATAAAGACTGCACAAATGTTGTTCGTACATATTACACCTGGGTGCGTAATTTAGGAAACTTTCACCATGAGTGCATTTTGCGCTTTTGGTAGTGTTTTAAGAGCATACTTCCTACCTACATAAGTTTATGTAGCCCAATTGCATAACTGCATTATCTACCTCGCTTATCTGTTACTTGAAAGTTTACTTTAAATTTAAGATTCTCAATGTAATCTTTAGTGTTTAATAAAAGCACTGTTGTTCCTTGCCATACTAGCCCACTGTACTAGCCACACACTAGCCCTACTGTAGCCCCAACAAGTGTCCCTGTGCACACCCTCGCCCCGTCCTTGCCATACTAGCCCACTGTACTAGCCACATGCTAGCCCTACTGTAGCCCCAACAAGTGTCCCTGTGCACACCCTCGCCCCGTCCTTGATGGTGACGCTTGTTACAGATGCAGGCTGTGCCAACCACGGGGGAGGGACTTCAGTCACAGAAATGGTACAACGGGATATGGAACAAAATTCGCTCCGGCATGACCGGAACCTACGACACCGTGGGTAAGTAGCCTGGCTAAACCTGCTGAATGGTAGTCTTGAGTGGATGCCACTGTTCAGTGATCGAGCGTGAGCACATCGTGGAAATAAATTAAGAGTTTCTTTATTAATATTTTTAGTCTGCTTTAATTTGATAATGTTCCCGTACAGATGAGAAGGTAAAGAACGTGTTTAGGACCGCCACCACTACAGTGGCTGCAAGCGTCGATGAGCTGAAGAACATGTCGTATAACCTGGGGCGCACCGCTGCCTACCCGCAAACCCAACACCCTGCGCGTGAACTAGGTACGGACAAGGTCGCAATCAAAGCCTTTAGAATTACCCAATTCTAAAGGCTTTGGTCTAAATAGCTTAATGTTTAGGTAACTAATTTCTGGGAAAAGTGAAAATGAAAGTTGCATATTATGTAGTAGGTAATTTACTTTAGTTTTTACTTTAACTACCTCTAGTAGGGTTCGCTGCCTCTTGTAGCTTCCATATTATCTTTTTTTATTGTCAGATCTATCGCTTGGTTGCTGAAATTATTAATTCATAAAGGTTAAGTTAGTTGAAATATAATGGCATTAGGTTGAACAGACGAATCACTATACCACTTCATACCGGTGGGAACTATTTGTTTATATTTAAATCTGAAGTTCAAAACCTTATTCTTTTCCTGGGCATGGCTGAGATATTTTTTCTCCGTGGTACAGCTCTGCCCCTGTACCGGTTCCTGGGTGTGGACGAGAACGTGCTTCACCACCTCAAGAGCTTCCAGTCTCCCGCCCAGCCCGCCGCCATGACCATGTTCGAACACCGCGGCGTGATCTTCTGGCTAGTCACTGAGACTTTCACGGACGCTTTCGGCGCCATCATGCCCGGCAGGAACGGACGCCTCTACGTGTATGCAGTGCGGGTCAGTGAAGTCTTTTGTGATGCCGATAAGAATAATCATTAATACTCTTAGCTCTATGATTAGTAAATTATAGTGTTAATCTCTTAATCAGTTTAGTGCTTCGCTTCACTGTAAACTTAAGTAGTTAAACTTAGAGCTTGTCATATAGTATCATATATATATATGTCATATATATCTCCTGGCAGTTTTGAAGAGTCGGTTTAGCTTTTAGAATAACGCTTTTATTGATTTGAGTCTGCTTTACAGGGCAATCACCTAATGAGCACGGTAGTGGAGACCAACGGAGCCGTGAAATGTGAACTTATCCTAAAGGCAACTCACTTCGTGGACTTTGTGTGTGCCGAAAGACTGCACCAGCACTTCCAGGCTAATAAGGTAAGGGGGCTAAAAGTTTTTTAGTTTTATAATTGAAAGTGTTTTATTGGTACATGGACATAGATTTTGAGATCTATCGATGGATCGCTATATATAGTATGTTACCGCAGACATTTAATATTTCCTCTAAGAACTAAAACTTACCATGGAAATTTCTGTAGTAGCTCTTTCACTTTATCAGTTCTTTCATTACTTTAAAGTTAGAGGCATATTTTACTAATTATTAAAATACTTATAAATAGTAATAATAAAAAGTGAATTAGTCTTGAGTTAGTGAAATTTGGAAAACCGCAGAGTTTTTCACAAACGCCTCATGACAGACTTCTCTTCGCTCACCCTCGCGAGCGAACTTACTGTTAGCGAAGGCAGAGCTTTAAGTTAAATACTTGACGGTTCTTTCTTTCTCTCTTGGCTCCCCATGGTAAGAACCGCATAGTTTAGACTTTCCCAACGTTTATTGTGTAGCCATGCATGATCCTTGGTGGATAAAGATAGGGCACAGTGCGCTTAGCTGGGTGTTGCCTCAGTGCTCAGCGGTCTCATTACCCCTGCAGCCTGTGGTGGGTCACAACCCGCTACCCCGGGAATTTAATTAGCCAGATTTATATATCTTCCACAGAATGGCAGTGGTGTGTATCGTATGACCTGGCGTGGCAAGCTTGAGGTCACCCTGCGCAGGCCATTGCCTACCCACTCCGTACGTGACCTGCAGGTTTGGTGAGTGTCTAGTACTCGCAGGGTTGTTACTTAGGTGTGAGTTTTACAAATTTGGATAACTGTTCTGCATCAGTTCACCTTTCATAGTTAATTTTACTTCAACCTGGCTTTATTTCTTTTTATGCATTTTTTTAAAGCATCTTTCATATGTGGCTACTAAACTGCCTTTGGAGATTATAGTATTTGGAGATTATAGTTTTTCTATTAATATAACTACCTTTGTTCCTTCAGGCGTTACCAAGACTACACTTTCATAGCCTTCCTCAATTCCCTGGAGGTTAAGAGTGTGTATGGAGGCCCCGAGGCGGACCACTTGACTGAGGTGACCAGTGACTGCTTCAGGCATAAGGTGAGCTAAAGTTCTTTAGCCGAGAGGAATCAAAGATGTTTTATGTCTCCCTGCATTTAAACTTTCAGACAAACCGATTAGATTAATTTTTGATGTAGAGGTTTGTGCAGGCGATGGGATAAATTAAGCAAACATGACTAGGGCTTTAAAAGTTTATCGGTACTAAATCATTAGTCATAAGTAGGACTAAATTCATGCAGGCTGGGAGGATCACATAAAACAAAGGTATCTTTGTTTTTTCCAGAGTGCCGTCGTAGATGGGAAGCTTTTCACCAGCTACAACCACCTTGAGAAAGCAGACTTCTCCACCAGACATGCCCGCAGTCTGGCCGCCCTGGTCATTGGCGCAAGATACTTTATTGCTGTAGCTAATTACATGGGAAAGGATGGTAAGCTTATTACTGTTAAATGTTCATACCATGCAGCTTAAGTGTTCTAATAATGCCTATTTTAACGAAAGTTTTCTGCCTGGCAAGTCTTTAGTTAAGCAAAATATCAATTAAGCTAATCCTGTTCTCGATAAATTAATTAACTTTTATTTTTCTTACTAATTTTGGTGCGCCCAACTTTAGTTTTAAAGTTGCTAAAGTTTTTGTAAACCGGCATTGGGTTAAAGGACAAATATACTAGACTTTATCAGTATTTCTATAAGCATTACTTCCTGCGCCTCCAGGTAACACTGAAACTCTCAGCGACATCCACGTGTACGAGCCTGGTGAGGGCACGAGGCTGTTCCAGCGCATCCGCACCAGTGCCGCGCGTAGCTGGGCGGCCTTCAGCTTCCGGAGCGGCAAGCGGGCAGAACACTTCCTGGTGGTGGCCAACGAGTACTCCGTTAATGCCGGTAGGTGGCGAGGCTTTGAGGTGTGTGGTCTATCCATGGCAAGGTGGCTGACTGGTGTTTGAGGGAAAGTATAGGCAGAATTTGATTCATCTGAGCATATTATGATGGATATGCTGGAGCTGTAGGTTGTTAAATATATACTACTAAAGAGTCTGTAAGAGTCTTGAATTTGACTGATTGATAATATTATGCCTTTTGAAATTCTTTATTTAAAATAGGTTCAATAATTATACATGCACTCAAACGGCCGCTTTTTTAAACATTGACTAGGGAGTCTAACGTGGAGCTTCCATGTTAGACTCAAGTAGTACCAATGCCAAGAACGCGTGCTTTAGACGCCAGCAGCGAGAGCTAACATGGTCCTATGTCGATCCACGACTGCACTTGGGTTGGCAGCCCTGAACCAGGGAGATCATATATTGGGGGACAGAGCGGAAGAGTCATTTGTCTCCGCGCCCTGCTACCGAGAACAACAAAACACACCATACCATATATGAACCTATATTCTTCATTTATTCACTTTTTTACCCACATTTTCCTTATCTTCATAGCTCTTCCCATTATTGGGAGTAAAGATTGTCATGGTCATGTTATAGTTATTATTTAGTTGCACAACTAATGATACCTTAATCACTAGTTGATAGTTTAAATTCATATCAGGGCAAACCTATATATTAAATATATATATCTGTCTACTTCTTGAATCAAAACTTATAGTTCATCATAAAAGTTTGGCCGCTATAATGATCCGGTGGTGGTGGTGGTATCAAATGTCTGACGTACTAGTACACACTCACGTATACACACAAGCAAGGATATTATAGTTATACTATCCTTGCACACAAGTGTCACGTGTGTCACAGCGAGGTGTTAGCACCCCCGTGTCTTGTCTGACCTAAAGAGCGAACGCGCAGTTCTCGTCCACTATAACAGAGTACCGCCAGGGCCACGGATACGGCATACGTACGGCGAGGGCCAGCAGTGTTCTATAGATACTAATTTCGGGCACGCAAGACTCGAACCTATGATCAGCGCATCAAGGTATACCCTGGGTACGTCTCTGTAGTAATCAGTGGGAGAATATTACGCTGAAAGGCTAATGTGGCAGCTATGTATTATCGTAACATTCTGGCGATAGTGAGCTAAAATCTGCCCTATTTCGGAAATCAGCCGATCTTAGTTAAACACCGGCAAACATAGTTTTTAGGTTTAGGTTAAGTTATGTTTAGGTCTGGTTTAGGTTAGGTAAGGTTTATGATAAGTTTGTGTTAAGTTTTGTAGTTATTTAGGTTAAATAAGCGTCCGCGGGACGATTTCCGTAAGAGGCCGGTGACGGCTCGGTACGGGCATCTCCCTCAACCCACCCTCGTAAGGTTATTGTAGCCATAATACACTTAAGTTGTCCCTTACGAGGGATTTTCGAGCATCCCTGCAGAGGTGGATAGAGGTGTGGAAATGGGAGACTTCTGCCGTGGCCTCCCCGTAGAGGGATGTAAGGAACCGCTGTTAGCGTAGACTAGACTATTATGACCAAAAAGAGAATAAATGTCTTCTGTTTCCATTAATTAAATTAAAGTGCTGCTGTATAGTCTTATAAGTGAGACTATTATATTGCTGATAGTCTGGACTCTGCGGGCGAGGAGAGATAAACAAACTCAGATTTCGTAGGGCGCCAAACGCAGTCTTTAAAAAAATATTTCAGATGCTTCATAATCTGCAGTAGACTTATGTATACACATATTTTGCCAAACAGAATATTGACAATACCGCTAATTTGTCTTAGCATGGGCATTTGCATAGTATCGTAAATATCATTAGACTCAAGTGTTGGACAGGGTCCTGGGTGTCTAACATTTCCAATACTATTCTAGTTAGTTTTAGACTAACTTAAGACTAATCCCCCCCCCCCGGAAATTTTTTAGAAAACTGAAATGCCTGTCTAAAGCCACGGTTAGTCTTAGGTTAGCCGAAGTCCACGTTTAAAGAATCTGCCGAAAGACTACTCTATACTGGACTTGCTACTCGTGCCCCGCGCCAACCCGCCCATGACCAGTGGAGGCCAGTTTTGCGATTCCTGCCATTTTAGAAAATCGCCCCTATTTCCCTTCCTAAGGTTTATCAGTATATATGATATACAGTTATCTTCGTAACTGTTTGTTTTATAATATCAAATAAAAAAAACTATAAAATACACTAAAGAAATGCCATTATGAGCGTGAAGAAATATGCATGACCTCAATATATACTTAAAACTCTTCGCCATTTAATATTTTGCGAAGAAACATTTTAGATGCTAGCGATAGAAAGAAGCGGATTTTCATTAGCTTTCCATTGATATATTTAGTTTTCTGATGGTGGTAATTAATTTAACTAAAAAATAACAATCAATCTTATCGGCAAGTAAGTGTTCCATGAATCCAGTAGACTATGGCATATCAGTATAAATGATACACTGTTATCTTCGTAAATGTTTGTTCTATAATATAAAATAAAAAAAACTGTAAAATGCAATAAAGAAATGCCATTATGAGAATTAAGAAATATGCATGACCTCAATATATACTTAAAACTCTTCGCCATTTAATATTTTACGAGAAAACATTTTAGATGCTAGCGATAGAAAGCTGATTTTCATTAGCTTTCCATTGATATTTAGTTTTCTGATAAATTAATCATAACTATGCATAAATTAGCGTTAACTAAAAAAATAACATAATCTATCTGGATAATTACCCGATGGATGATTTTATTTATTTAGTTAACGCTAATTTATGAATGGTTCTAATTACTTATCAGAAAATTAAATATAGCAATGGAAAGCTAATTAAATTCCGCTTCTATTGATATGTTTCATGTAAAAAGTCTTCACGCAATATCAAATTGCGATGACTAAGTGAATACAAGTTCATGCATATTTCTCTTAGTCTCATAATAATGGAATTTCTTTATTGCATTTTACTGTTTTTTATTTGTTAATATTATAGAACAAACTTTTACTAAGATAACGGTATATATGCTGATAAACCATGAGAGTGATGTTCGAAAATGGCAGGAATCGCAAAATTGGCCTCCACTGGAAATAGCCCAAAATGAGTAGCAAGTCCAGTATAGAGTAGTCTTTGATGCACTATATGCACATTTTTTTGAATATTATATTTTTGTAGCTTAGTACCTAAATTTGTGTTAGCGTTTTTGAGTTTTACCAAATCATTCTTCTGATTTGTTACTTCTATAGTTTTGAAAGATCTTTAACATGGACACCCTAAAAGTAGAATTTTTTTTTCCAGATGGCTTAAAGAACTACCATACGGATTCTATGATCTACAAATTCTATAGGAACAAGTTTGTGCCCTTCCAGTGCATTGAGACTGTGGGAGCGCGGCAGTGGGTGGCCTACCAGGCGAGTGTCTCTTAAGACCTTTTTGTTCTGACCACAGATTTATACCAACAAAGAAAGTGACTTTAATCTTGACTGAAAGTTTTGTTTAGATTTATAAATCTTTATATATTTAAACTCCATTACCAGAAGCAGACTAATTAGTTTTAATTCATTTAAATCTATCTTTGTCGCAGGGTCCTAAAGGAGAGTTCTTGTTGGCCGTGGTGAGTGGTCAGGATGGAGTGTTCTTCTACCAGTACAATGGCTGGAGGTTTATACAGATGTCCTTCCAAATCAGGAAAGCGGTGAGTGTGCACAAATGTGAAAGTGCAGAGTTATTAAGTGTTGCATAGATTGTTTTTCATTAATTTCTTATTAAGAAATTGTAAGTCTGGATGATTTTACCAGATTTCAGATACTTTCCTAATTTCCAGAGAAGTTTACCAGCCTTTACATATACTTTCCTAATTTTCAGGGCCTCGGCAGCGCCTGGATGGGCTTTGTGCCTGGCCTGAACACTGCCGTGCTCACCCTGACTCACCGCGACGCCCCGAGACCCTGGCCGTAAATGTCGGTGGTGGTGGTATCAATGTCTGACGTATAGTACACCACGTATACACACAGCAAGGATATTATAGTTATACTATCCTTGCACACAAGTGTCACGTGTGTCACAGCGAGGTGTTAGCACCCCCGTGTCTTGTCTGACCTAAAGAGCGAACGCGCAGTTCTCGTCCACTATAACAGAGTACCGCCAGGGCCACGGATACGGCATACGTACGGCGAGGGCCAGCAGTGTTCTATAGATACTAATTTCGGGCACGCAAGACTCGAACCTATGATCAGCGCATCAAGGTATACCCTGGGTACGTCTCTGTAGTAATCAGTGGGAGAATATTACGCTGAAAGGCTAATGTGGCAGCTATGTATTATCGTAACATTCTGGCGATAGTGAGCTAAAATCGGGCCCTATTTCGGAAATCAGCCGATCTTAGTTAAACACCGGCAAACATAGTTTTTAGGTTTAGGTTAAGTTATGTTTAGGTCTGGTTTAGGTTAGGTAAGGTTTATGATAAGTTTGTGTTAAGTTTTGTAGTTATTTAGGTTAAATAAGCGTCCGCGGGACGATTTCCGTAAGAGGCCGGTGACGGCTCGGTACGGGCATCTCCCTCAACCCACCCTCGTAAGGTTATTGTAGCCATAATACACTTAAGTTGTCCCTTACGAGGGATTTTCGAGCATCCCTGCAGAGGTGGATAGAGGTGTGGAAATGGGAGACTTCTGCCGTGGCCTCCCCGTAGAGGGATGTAAGGAACCGCTGTTAGCGTAGACTAGACTATTATGACCAAAAAGAGAATAAATGTCTTCTGTTTCCATTAATTAAATTAAAGTGCTGCTGTATAGTCTTATAAGTGAGACTATTATATTGCTGATAGTCTGGACTCTGCGGGCGAGGAGAGATAAACAAACTCAGATTTCGTAGGGCGCCAAACGCAGTCTTTAAAAAAATATTTCAGATGCTTCATAATCTGCAGTAGACTTATGTATACACATATTTTGCCAAACAGAATATTGACAATACCGCTAATTTGTCTTAGCATGGGCATTTGCATAGTATCGTAAATATCATTAGACTCAAGTGTTGGACAGGGTCCTGGGTGTCTAACATTTCCAATACTATTCTAGTTAGTTTTAGACTAACTTAAGACTAATCCCCCCCCCCGGAAATTTTTTAGAAAACTGAAATGCCTGTCTAAAGCCACGGTTAGTCTTAGGTTAGCCGAAGTCCACGTTTAAAGAATCTGCCGAAAGACTACTCTATACTGGACTTGCTACTCGTGCCCCGCGCCAACCCGCCCATGACCAGTGGAGGCCAGTTTTGCGATTCCTGCCATTTTAGAAAATCGCCCCTATTTCCCTTCCTAAGGTTTATCAGTATATATGATATACAGTTATCTTCGTAACTGTTTGTTTTATAATATCAAATAAAAAAAACTATAAAATACACTAAAGAAATGCCATTATGAGCGTGAAGAAATATGCATGACCTCAATATATACTTAAAACTCTTCGCCATTTAATATTTTGCGAAGAAACATTTTAGATGCTAGCGATAGAAAGAAGCGGATTTTCATTAGCTTTCCATTGATATATTTAGTTTTCTGATGGTGGTAATTAATTTAACTAAAAAAATAACAATCAATCTTATCGGCAAGTAAGTGTTCCATGAATCCAGTAGACTATGGCATATCAGTATAAATGATACACTGTTATCTTCGTAAATGTTTGTTCTATAATATAAAATAAAAAAAACTGTAAAATGCAATAAAGAAATGCCATTATGAGAATTAAGAAATATGCATGACCTCAATATATACTTAAAACTCTTCGCCATTTAATATTTTACGAGAAAACATTTTAGATGCTAGCGATAGAAAGCTGATTTTCATTAGCTTTCCATTGATATTTAGTTTTCTGATAAATTAATCATAACTATGCATAAATTAGCGTTAACTAAAAAAATAACATAATCTATCTGGATAATTACCCGATGGATGATTTTATTTATTTAGTTAACGCTAATTTATGAATGGTTCTAATTACTTATCAGAAAATTAAATATAGCAATGGAAAGCTAATTAAATTCCGCTTCTATTGATATGTTTCATGTAAAAAGTCTTCACGCAATATCAAATTGCGATGACTAAGTGAATACAAGTTCATGCATATTTCTCAGTCTCATAATAATGGAATTTCTTTATTGCATTTTACTGTTTTTTATTTGTTAATATTATAGAACAAACTTTTACTAAGATAACGGTATATATGCTGATAAACCATGAGTGATGTTCGAAAATGGCAGGAATCGCAAAATTGGCCTCCACTGGAAATGGCCCAAAATGAGTAGCAAGTCCAGTATAGAGTAGTCTTTGATGCACTATATGCACATTTTTTTTAATATTATATTTTTGTAGCTTAGTACCTAAATTTGTGTTAGCGTTTTTGAGTTTTACCAAATCATTCTTCTGATTTGTTACTTCTATAGTTTTGAAAGATCTTTAACATGGACACCCTAAAAGTAGAATTTTTTTTTCCAGATGGCTTAAAGAACTACCATACGGATTCTATGATCTACAAATTCTATAGGAACAAGTTTGTGCCCTTCCAGTGCATTGAGACTGTGGGAGCGCGGCAGTGGGTGGCCTACCAGGCGAGTGTCTCTTTTAAGACCTTTTTGTTCTGACCACAGATTTATACCAACAAAGAAAGTGACTTTAATCTTGACTGAAAGTTTTGTTTAGATTTATAAATCTTTATATATTTAAACTCAATTACCAGAAGCAGACTAATTAGTTTTAATTCATTTAAATTATCTTTGTCGCAGGGTCCTAAAGGAGAGTTCTTGTTGGCCGTGGTGAGTGGTCAGGATGGAGTGTTCTTCTACCAGTACAATGGCTGGAGGTTTATACAGATGTCCTTCCAAATCAGGAAAGCGGTGAGTGTGCACAAATTTAAAGTACAGAGTTATTAAGTGTTTCATAGATTGTTTTTCATTAATTTCTTATTAAGAAATTGTAAGTCTGGATGATTTTACCAGATTTCAGATACTTTCCTAATTTCCAGAGAAGTTTACCAGCCTTTACATATACTTTCCTAATTTTCAGGGCCTCGGCAGCGCCTGGATGGGCTTTGTGCCTGGCCTGAACACTGCCGTGCTCACCCTGACTCACCGCGACGCCCCGAGACCCTTGGTCTACTACTTGACCTTCCAACAATTCCACCCGGTGGTGGTGAGCAATTTACTTTATTTGTTGCAGTGACATTCTTGTCCTGTTTACTAGTCCAATCTCTTGGCTGAAGGTATTTAACTGAATTTTAGCATAAGAGCTACGCCTGCGTGACTAGGCTATAGCAAAGTTCTAGAATTTATGGCATTAATTGTACGTACATAGTATGACTTTATCTTTTGAGTAGTGAATGTAGGGTGTAAATATTGATTGTATGACTTTTGTTATTGCTAATATGGGAAAGAGTAAGCCCAAATTTCTTCCTTCCGTGCAGCAAGAGGAGAATGACCTGCGGTGGTGCCTGTCCTACCGGCTGGGCAAGGACCCCAGAGAGGTGTTGGCGCGGGTACAGGCTGCGCCCAGGAGGGACCGGCCCTACACCTTCCCCGGCCCTTTGAGGGTAGCGGCGAACCTGTTGCTTGCCCCGGCCACAGTGTTCTCTACTATAGGAAGGGTGGGTGCAAGAACTCATTTTTCCTGTAGTTATTAGTTCTCAATCTGTTC
Source organism: Chionoecetes opilio (assembly GCA_016584305.1). Classification (NCBI taxonomy): domain Eukaryota; kingdom Metazoa; phylum Arthropoda; class Malacostraca; order Decapoda; family Majidae; genus Chionoecetes; species Chionoecetes opilio. The sequence continues at coordinate 40,436 of JACEEZ010017909.1, forward strand.
ATTCTTAACTTTCTTCCTAGTGTACGATTTATTAAGTCTAACCCAGTCAGTTTTAATAGTAAATATATAAAACTGTTGGGATGGAACATGTGCTAATACTATATAAAGTAACAAAGTAACCTTATAGCTTTAAGTGAGTTATGCAGTATATAATTACTAACTTCTTTGTGCAGATCGTGGTGAGAGAAGAGGGTTACAAGGTGGACCACGGCTTCAACCTGGCCTCTGCCAACCTGGACGAGGTGAGGGCAGCGTTCTCCCGCCTGGCCCGCGCACGTGCTGTCCTGGCGGCCTCTGTCAAGCTGGATGGCCCCAACATTAGTGAGTTATATACAGTATGAACTTAGCTCAATGCAATAACAAACTTTACCACCATTATTTGGAAGTAAGTCTGAGCCTTAAAATTTTATTTGGCTGCTGCTGTTAAGTTTATAAGATATTTATACCTAAATTTATTAATTGGTATGACTATCTGCAGGCAGTATTTAATTTTTGTAAGAAATTCTTTGCCAATGCCATGTCCTTTCCATTGTTGCAGATGGTTTCCGCTTCAGCCATCTGAGGTTCCAGTGCAGCAGCGGCGGGAGCGGCGGTAGTGCCTGTCTGATCCATAACCTGATTGCTGGACAGGTGGGACATTAGTGTTTACCTGCATAACATTTAGTGTTGAAGCAGTTACTTTTAATTCCTTGTACATGGAAGATTATTGATTGCTTTTGTCCCTTTGCAGATCAATGGGCAGAGCGTGTCTCTGGATGGTCTGGTGTGGCTGAACAGAGACTGCAGCTTGATGACCTGCGCCTGGACCACGCTGACCTGGGTGCCGGGGTGTCTGCCAGCGTGACCTTCCTCAGTGGTCCTGACATGGCCCGCACACGCTTCACAGATCTGGTGACTCTCTCCGGCAACCACTCCATCTCCGGTCACAAGAACTTTGGGGTTGTGAAAGTGAACAGCTTGGTTGTGTCTGGCACAAGTGAGTGTAAATTTGTTAACTGAAATTGTAAACTGTTATTCTTATTATTTCTCCTTGTAGGTTTCATAGCCCTGATAATTCTTTATAATCTGGTAAAATGCTAAATAACTTATTTTTTCAGTCCAAAACGTCCGTGTGGATCAGCATACTGTGCTGCTGACAGACAGGGAGCAGACCATGACTGGTGATTGCACCATGCAGTCCTTGACGGTGCAGCATGTGCGTCTGCAGACTCTCAATGGCAGTGACTTTACCAGCTTGATCAGTCAGCTTGTGCTCAACAACTCCAACACTGCCATCACAGGTGGGGGACAGGTGACCAGCAGTGCCTTGCACCAGCTGGCTGGTATACGTATGAGAGAATGCTTACATTAATTTTTAAATTAACATTACAATCTAACTGACGAGAAAAAATGTTATAGATTTAATAGACTACAATGAAATTAGTTTATGTTAGAAAAAAAGGGCATTAAAACCTTTATTTGTGCAGGCCACCTTGTTGTTGGGGGTCACGTCCTGACTGGCAGCATCCAGACTGGCCGGCCCGCCAGTCCTGTGGACCCACGAGATGTGGCCCGGCGCGCGCTGCTGCACAACACTCGCACCACACAGCTAATCACAGGTCAGGAGAGTAGTCTGCTACCTAGGTGCTTCTGTAAAGCTTAAGTACATTCAATTTAACTATTTATTTTTAACAAAACTATATTTGTGCTACATAAACTTGTTTAAGAGGCAACTTTCAAAGAATTTTTTAAATAAGTTACTAATTATTTAAATTTAATAGATTATAAAAATTTGAACTTGGGATAAATTGTCATCCCTGTGTCAATGATAACCTTTTGTCTTTGCTTGAATCCTAGGTTTTTTAAACTCCAGATCAATCTTAATTAAAACTGAAAGCACTTGTCCTGATGCATTAAGAAAACTTTTGCTATCCCCCCCCCAGGTGTGCACGCCCTCGGAGGCCTCAGTGTAGAGGAGGAAGAGCTGCGTGTGGTGGGCACCCTCAACGGCCTCTCTGTGCCCCGGGACATGTACCTGCTGAACCGCAACGAGACTGTGTCCCGCCCAGTCACCTTCCACACCCTCCAGGCCGCCAGTGTGCAGGTCATGACCAGGCTCGGCCAGGTCAAGGCTAGTACAATCTTAAAATTTTCCAGTAACTCTGTTCATCTATGAAGTCTCCATTAAGCTTTAACAAGGGTCCTGGTCTTTGATATGTGATTTTAAGCTCAATATGCCTGGAGCAGTACAGAAAGTTTTCATAGAAGGGAAGCTACAGCATTGAAATTAGTAAATTTTTGTAATGTGTGCTCACTCCTGCTTTAAAACATTCAAAACAAGGAGGAAGTAATTAGTCTATAGGGAGCATTAAAAGGAGGCTGGATAAATTCATGGATGGGGATGAAAGGTGGATGTAGGAAATAAAATAAAGTAACATAACTGCCTCTTGTAGGTCTGCGGCCTCTTGTAGCTTTCTTATGTCATGTTCTTATGAATTGGTGTTTCCCTGCAGGTGTTTAATGGGCAGCTGGATGTGCTGTTGGTGCACGGTGACCAGCAAGTGTCTGGGCGCAAGGTGTTCACGGACATGGTGCTGCTCGGCCACTCTTCAGTCAGCCTCACAGTCTCCGGCTACTCGCTGCACAACCTTGAAAACTCTTTAATTGAAGACTTGATGACCGGCCTGCAGAGTATGTACAGGTCTACAATTTTTTTTTAATTTAAAAATTTATTTAAGACTCAAATATTCAAAGTAAAGAGGAATATGTAGCAAGTAAGCAGACTAGTAACCTTCATTTGGGTAAGTCATCAGGTAGTTAGTGCAGTAAATAGAACTTTAAAAGGAGGTTGGCTAAATTCATGGATGGGGATGAAAGATTGATGTTGGTAGTATTAAATGACTATCACGTAGGTCTGACTGCTTCTTGTAGCTTCCTTATTTTAATTTGTCATTAATTTTTAGGTGGCCGAACCATCATGGGTGAGGTGAGGTTTGAGGGAGCGGTGCATGTGGTGGACGCAGTGCTGGGCGGCGCCAACGTCACTCACATCCTGCACAACGCCCTGCCCCTGCACACCACCTCCATAGACGCCACTTTCATCTTTAAGGCAGCGGTCAAGGTTGGTGGAAACTTTGAGAACATTTTTTAGTTATGATTAAAGTGACTGTCGACTTCAGATTTTCATTTAAGAAATCCTTCCCTTCTATCATTGATTTGAAAGTTCTTTTGGCTTTAAATATATTTTTCATAGGTAGTTTTAACATTTTAGTTCGAAAGACTTTTATTCGTAGGCTATATATTTTATTTTAATGCACTGCTACCAATGGGAATAGTCAAAACCTTATCTTAAAGTGTTTCGACCAAATCTGCAACTAATACTTAATTTCAGATAGTGGGAGACACTCGCGTGAGCACCCACCTCAACGGTGTGAGTGTGGCGACCTTTGCCCTGCTGGCCGGCAACCACGTGTTCACCCGCAGCGTGACCTTCACCTCTGACCTGGTGAGGCATTCTCGGCACTGTGCCTTGGCGGGGGTGGCATATATGCAGTGTATTGAAGTCTTTCTAATATTTGTTTTAAAAGAATCATTCGGTCTTTACATTTAGTTTTCAATACATTTAAAGGAGTGTTTGCCAGTGGTACAAATCGTGAGTTTTACTGTATTTAGTCTTTAGATAGAAATTAAAGAAATCTTAATTTTATTTTCCAGTAGTTTTAAAGTTTTGTGAAGGTGAATAATTAGGTTCATCAATCTTTATACATGATTAAAATTTATTTCTTTTTAACAATGCAATACTTTGTTGGTTCAGGTTGTGGAGGGTGACGTCCACGTGGCCACCACTGTGAACGGCATCAACCTTGGCGCGCTGTCTGCAGTGTTGGCGCTGACAGACTCCCGGACCATGACGGTGAGCCAGGACATCACCCTGCACGGGCCCTCCTTCCTGGGCGGCCTGCACGTGGCCACTGGCGGCAGCACTGTGGTGGGCGGCGTGAACCTGCAGGACGTGGTCTTGAGTGACGTGGATGCAGTCATCACAGGTGGGCCGGGGAGGGGCACAGGAAGTGAGGGTTGTAGTAAAGTCATGTTAGGTTTTTCAATGGATGGGGTTTGAGAGGTCAAGTTGGTGTGATATCTTTGCCTCCAGGAATGCCAAGATGGTGTACAGGTCATGGATTTCATAGTTATTGTAACTTTTAATGCCTGATCTTTTATTGTGAGTATTGACGCAGGAATGATATAATTATAATCCAATTCATCTCATTTGTAAAGAGATTCAGATGTAGGGAAAGTTCTTTGGGCTAGTAATTAGGGTAGAACAAGAAGTAACTGATTCAAGCTGGGAAAGTGTAGATTTATGAAGTAAATAGGGTAAAACTGATTCACAAATAGGGTGGTAAATGATTGGAATAGACTTGGTTAGTGCAGTCAATAGGAAGCTTTAAAAGGAGGCTAGATTAATTCATGGATGGGGATGAAAGGTGGATGTAGGTAGTGTTGAAGTAACTAACTACCACTTGTAGGTCTCTTTGCCTCTTGTAGCTAATGTAAAATACATTGATTAATATACCATTGACAAATTTCACAAGACACCGGGTAAGCATCTAATCCTTCAATATTCTGTACCCAGGCGTGAAGACCTTCTCGTCCGTGCGTGTGGAGTCAGTGACTGCCGGCGGCGTGGTGGTGGTGCAGGGCGGCCTGGTGGATGGAGTGCTGCTGGAAGACCTCTTCTTCGGAAACTCGCTCAGGAAGTCCGGTAACACTTTGCCTGGGTTGACAAACTGGTAGACTTCAGCCTTAATATTCCTTGATATAACCAGAATATCTAATAATTCAAGTCTTCCTTGACTCCTTCACGCCCAGATGTTTCCTTTGCTAAAAAAAAAATTGAGCCATAGAATTAAGAAGTCTTAATATACCGAATTAGTTAGTAGATAAGGTTACTAAGCTGGTAATATCTAAAATATTACTTGTATTCACTAAATCTTCTAATGGTAGCCAGATTACAATGCAATTTACGTTAAGAGTCTCGAGGGGTTAAACCCGTGCCTCTGCCCCGTGCCCAGGAGCTGCCGTGCAACACCTGGTGGGCCGCTCCCTCGGCGGGGTTGTGGCCAGGACAGTCAAGGGGACGCAGCTTGCCGCCTTTGAGAGGACAGTTGTGTACCGGGACTCTGCCTCTGAACGCCTGGCCGGCTCCCTGCGCTTCACTGGACCTGTGACCATCCAGGACTTAACGTTTGCAGGTGTGTAAGTCAGTCACAATGCTAAGCCTTCATACCTAAATCTATGACTCTACGCCTTTATATACACTATCTCAAATTTACAAAAGAATTCGGGTAGAGGAACCACTGGCTTAAATTAATGTGAATTTTCTACAGACACTTTTGTGAATATATTTACTAAACACATGGACTAAAAAAAAGGTTGATTCACTAGTGTTCTAGCTAATCATTCATAACTACATAACTAGTAACTTTTCATGAACTAAACCCTTCAGGTAGCTTTGATGGCGTGTCTGCCGAGGAGTTTAAGTCTGGCTGGCTCCTGAAGACAGGTGACCAGGTGCTGACGGGCCAGAACACCCTGCAGAGCCTAGACACCCGGCACCTCACCTTCACCGGCAGAACCCTTCAGGGGGTGGACTTTGAACTGCTGGTGAAGAACACTGCCAAGATTGACGAGGTGACAGTCCTCCATCGGTTGGCCTTCGGTGAGTGTCAAGGACGGGAGGTGGGAGCATGTCTTAAGTAACGAGTCATTGATTTTGATTTAATTTTTTGTGAATAAGAGAAATTCCAGTACGTACAGAAAAATCTTTATAAAAATTACTGCAAAACTAGCAGATGGCATGAATCTAACTTTTCCATACATGGAATGCCTTTACATAAATTATTATTATTGTTTTATATTAAACTATAATACAGAAAGTGATAAGTGAGACTACTAAACAGTCTTGCTAGAGGCAATGTAAGGTTTGATGGATGTGACTTTGTGATACACTAAATGAGAATGTTGTGATTAATATTTTATTGCTAGAATATTGACATTAAATTATTTAATTGACTGTTAGGGAACTTAAGGCATCATAAGACTGATTTCTGTGTTAGTAGCAAATCTGCAACTAATACTTAATTTCAGATTGTGGGAGACACTCGCGTGAGCACCCACTTCAACGGTATCAGTGTGGCGAGCTTTGCCCTGCTGGCCGGCAACCACGTGTTCACCCGCAGCGTGACCTTCACCTCTGACCTGGTGAGGCACTCTCGGCACTGCCTTGGCAGGGGTGGCATATATACAATGTATTGATGTCTTCTAATAGTAGTTTTAAAAGAATCTTTCGGTTTTTACTTTACTTTGGTATTCAATAAATTTAAAGGAGTTTGCCAGTGGTACAAATAGTGAGTTTTACAGTATTTAGTATTTAGATAGAATTTCTTCAAAGAAATCTAATATAATTTTCCAGTATTAAAGTTTTGTGAAAGGGAATAATTAGGTTCATCAATCTTTATAAATTATTAAAATGTTATTTCTTTTCAACAATGCGATACTTTGTTGGTTCAGGTTGTGGAGGGTGACGTCCACGTGGCCACCACTGTGAACGGCATCAACCTTGGCGCGCTGTCTGCAGTGTTGGCGCTGACAGACTCCCGGACCATGACGGTGAGCCAGGACATCACCCTGCACGGGCCCTCCTTCCTGGGCGGCCTGCACGTGGCCACTGGCGGCAGCACTGTGGTGGGCGGCGTGAACCTGCAGGACGTGGTCTTGAGTGACGTGGATGCAGTCATCACAGGTGGGCCGGGGAGGGGCACAGGAAGTGAGGGTTGTAGTAAAGTCTTGTTAGGTTTTTCAATGGATTTAGTTTTGAGAGGTAAAGTTGGTGTGATATCTTTGCCTCCAGGAATGCCAAGATGGTGTACAGGTCATGGATTTCATAGTTATTGTTACTTTTAATGCCTGATCTTTTATTTTGAGTATTGACGCAGGAATCAATCAATCATTGGGGGCATACGCCGCGGGGCGCGTCGCCTCGCCCACCCTAGACTCCACTCCCGGTGGTCACAATGCGCGAGTTTCCATGCAGGATTCTTTCCCATACCAAGCAGCTATCGACAAGAAACTTTAACTTGCCCCAGCCACGAGCCTTGTGGGCGCCCCCTTGGCCTCCTCCATGCCGGATTGTCTCTTACAGATACAACCCGATGGGAAGGATCGGTTTCAGGGTAGCGTGCCACATGCCCATATAGCCGAAGTTGGCGCTGACGTACTATGCAGGTAATAGGCCTCGATTCAGTCTCACGGTGCAATCGCTGATTTGACTTTCTAGCTGACTTTTGACTTTTGACGATTTGACTGAATCATCCCAGCGATACTCCATGATTCTGCGAAGACACTTATTACCAAAGGCATTGATTCGTCTCTTAAAGTCACTATTTAGTGTCCATGTCTCACAACCATAGAGTAAGACGGGGATCACAAGCGACTTGAAGATCCGGATCTTTGTCCTTCTGCACAGGTACCGACAACTCCAAATACTCCCGCTGAGAGAGTCCATAACACCGTGGGCTATGCCAATCCGTCTTAATACTTCTTGACGTGAACCACAGTCATTATGGACTGCGCTACAAAGGTATGTAAAACTTTCCAAGATCTCAATGTCCTCGCCACACGCATGAACAGACTGTACTGCTTCATCTAGTAAGTCTCCAAACACCTGGACCTTGGTCTTGAGCCAGGAGACCTCAAGTCCCAAAGGCTTTGCCTCCTCGTGCAGCGCCTCGAGAGCCATCACCAGGACTTCCAGCGACTCTGCAAAGATTACTGCATCATCGGCAAAAACAAGATCAGTGATCTTGGTGTTGCCGACGGATGCTCCACAATCACTTTGATCTACAACCTTGTCCAATACCCAGTCCATACAAGCGTTGAAAAGTGATGGGGCAAGGACGCACCCTTGCCTCACTCCTGTATTCACAGGAAAGAAGCTGGATACACCTGCCCCACATTTCACAGCACTCTGTCCCAGAATACAGACCAGTTATCAAACCAATAGTCTTTGCAGGACTCTTAAGTCGCAGAAGATCCCAGAGTGACTCACTGACTCAGTCAGTGAGCTGACTGTGTTTCGGGGATGCTTGCAGCCTATGTTTATCTCAAGAAGGCGTTTGACGCAGGAATGATATAATTATAATCCAATTCATCTCATTCTTGTTAAGAGATTCAGATGTAGGGAAAGTTCTTCGGGCTAGTAAATAGGGCAGAACAAGAAGTAACTGATTCAAGCTGGGAAAGTGTAGATTTATGAAGTAAATAGGGTAAAACTGATTCACAAATAGGGTGGTAAATTATTGGAATAGACTAGGTTAGTGCAGTCAATAGGAAGCTTTAAAAGGAGGCTAGATTAATTCATGGATGGGGATGAAAGGTGGATGTAGGTAGTGCTGAAGTAACGGGAACTACCACTTGTAGGTCTCTGTTTTTAGCTTCCTATTTTCTGTTATTTTATGGATGGGATAACTTAAGATTAAATACTCGTGATTTAAATCATTTATAATATACCATTGACAAATTTCACAAGACACCGGGTAAGCATCTAATCCTTCAATATTCTGTACCCAGGCGTGAAGACCTTCTCGTCCGTGCGTGTGGAGTCTGTGACTGCCGGCGGCGTGGTGGTGGTGCAGGGCGGCCTGGTGGACGGCGTGCTGCTGGAAGACCTCTTCTTCGGAAACTCTCTCAGGAAGTCCGGTAACACTTTGCCTGGGTTGACAAACTGGTAGACTTCAGCCTTAATATTCCTTGATATAACCAGAATATCTAATAATTAAAGTCTTCCTTGACTCCTTCACGCCCAGATGTTTCCTTTGCTAAAAAAAAAAAATTGTGAGCCATAGAATTAAGAAGTCTTAATATACCAAATTAGTTAGTAGATAAGGTTACTAAGCTGGTAATATCTAAAATATTACTTTTATTCACTAAATCTTCTAATGGTAGCCAGATTACAATGCAATTTACGTTAAGAGTCAAGGGGTTAAACCCGTGCCTCTGCCCCGTGCCCAGGAGCTGCCGTGCAACACCTGGTGGGCCGCTCCCTCGGCGTGGTTGTGGCCAAGACCGTCAAGGGGACGCAGCTTGCCGCCTTTGAGAGGACAGTTGTGTACCGGGACTCTGCCTCTGAACGCCTGGCCGGCTCCCTGCGCTTCACTGGACCTGTGACCATCCAGGACTTAACGTTTGCAGGTGTGTAAGTCACTGTCACAATGCTAAGCCTTCATACCTAAATCTATGACTCTACGCCTTTATATACACTCTCAAATTTACAAAAGTATTCGGGTAGAGGAACCACTGGCTCAAATTAATGTGAATTTTCTACTGACACTTTTGTGAATATATTTACTATTTATTAACGCATGGACTAAAAAAAGATTGATTCACTAGTGTTCTAGCTAATCATTCATAACTACATAACTAGTTTCATCCTAGTAACTTTTCATGAACCAAACCATTCAGGTAGCTTTGATGGCGTGTCTGCCGAGGAGTTTAAGTCAGGCTGGCTCCTGAAGACAGGTGACCAGGTGCTGACGGGCCAGAACACCCTGCAGAGCCTAGACACCCGGCACCTCACCTTCACCGGCAGAACCCTTCAGGGGGTGGACTTTGAACTGCTGGTGAAGAACACTGCCAAGATTGACGAGGTGACAGTCCTCCATCGGGTGGCCTTCGGTGAGTGTCAAGGACGGGAGGTGGGAGCATGTCTTAAGTAACTGTCATTGATTTTGATTTAATTTTTTGTTAATAAGAGAAATTCTAGTACGTACAGAAAAATCTTTATAAAAATGAGACTGCAAAACTAGCAGATGGCATGAATCTAACTTTTCCATACATGGAATGCCTTTACATAAATTATTATTTTTCATTAAATAATAATGCCGATGAAGTGATAAGTGAGACTACTAAACAGTCTTGCTAGAGGCAATGTAAGGTTTGATGGATGTGACTTTGTGATGCACTAAATGAGTATGTTGTGATTAATATTTTATTGCTAGAATATTGACATTAAATTATTTAATTGACTTAGGGAACTTAAGGCATCATAAGACTGATTTCTGTGTTAGTAGCAAATCATAATTTTAAGAGGTGAAATAAATAGTTCTAGAAAGTGCCAATTGTACGGTAATATTATTTAAGTTATTATTATTGTTAATGTAAAGTCAGTTTGATAGGAATTTGAATGTGCTTCCCAAATCACTTCTATAAAAATTTGACTTCATAATATTCTTTAAAAAATTAAGGTCGGCTGATGTCCAACGCGGAAGTGCTGGTGAATGGCACCGTGCAGGGCTGGCGGCTGAGAGAAGAGGCAGTGACCACCACGGCGGCCAACCAAGTAGTAAGTTGAAGATACCACAGGCTTGAGTGACCAGTGGTTCTATCATTTTACTTTTATTTTAAAATTACAAAACTATGTAATTAAGCACAATTTATGATAGTTTATACAAAGGGTGGCAATTGGATTACCTAAATTTAAAGTTTGTCCTGTAAGTGCATATATTACCTAAAAAAACTACTTTAGATTTTAATCTGTCCAATTATTTAGTAGTTTGACTAAAATAAGACTGTTAGCCATGAGTGGCTCAACATGACTGGTATTTGGCCATAGACTAAGTATTAAGAAACTGTTGTATAGGCCAGTGATCTCTGATCTCAATAAGTAACTGCGGGCCTGAGATAACTAGCTACCAATATTTGACTTAATTCCAGCCCAAACAAGCTAAATAAGATTGTTGCCATGTCTAATCGCATAGCAACTCTAATATATATATCTTTTTTTTGGCCTAGAATAATATCATTGGTCACTAGAAATCTCTGGCCCGCAGTTGGACCTATAAGAGATCACTAGCCTATACAAAGGGAACTTAACCCCTTCACACCTACATCTTAACCTTTGTTATAAAAAATTTATGTTTCAGCCATAAAATTGCAAAGTAGCTAAAACTAAATTAGTTGGTAGAAAAGGATACTAAACTAGTCATATGTAAAATATTGCTTATAATTAATTAAAATAGTCATATGATGGCCAAATTACAATGGAAATTACGTTCTGGGCCTCAGGCGTTAATACTTCGCATTGGCACAGCAGTCACACTGTTATTTGTCTTCCAGGTGACTGGCAAGAAGGTGTTCAAGTCTGGCGTGCACTACAGGGGACAGTTCTCCATCGAGCAGCAAGTCGTAGTATACACCAACGCAGACGACCAACATCCCCTGGCCCTAGACATTGAAGAGTTCTGTGCCTTCGTCATGAGTGTCCCGGCGGCCTCCACGCGGATCAGGAGGTGGATCATTAAGGGTGAGGATTATAGCCTTTTACGTAACTTAATCAATCTTATCTAATAAATTAAGTTAAATTATGAACACAGACATCCTAGGTAGGTGAATAGGAAGTTTTTGCATAATTAACAAATTAACAGAAATTCTAGCTGTGAATAGGATGCTTTTACATAATTAACACATTCTAGCTGTATAGGAAGTTTTAAGTTAGTTTAATGCATTAACTTGTATTTCATTGTTTTGTAGGCGATGTGAGGGTTGAGAAAAAGTTGTTGGTGGTGGAGACCTTCAATAGTGAGACAGTGGCCACGCTGGGCACCTCCTTCTGGCTCACCCACGTGCCCACCAGCATAGCCGCTGCAGTCTTCCTCGCTAAGGTGGAAGCCGGCGCAAACTTCAATGTGGATGTTGTGGTGAGTACGTGATAGTTCTCTGCCTTTATGCCTGGGAGCTTTATTGGTCAATTAAGTGTATTAGTATCTACTTGCACTATACGTATACAGTCTCCTAGAGACCCAGGACTTAATTTCTATTGTAATTTGGCTACCATTAGACATTAGACTATTTCTAATGACTAAGCAATATTTTATAGATTTGACTTGTTTAGTATCCTTGTTGACTAAACTAATTTGGTATAGTAAGTTAGTTTTCGTAGTTTATGGCTAACAGACTTTTACATAGCAAAAGGAAAGTTCTGGGCATGAAGGGGTTAATGTCTTGTTCATGTGAGGGCGATTAAAGTTTCTAAATTTGCAGCTACAATTAATTTCATAGTGGTGAAGTCTTTAATTTTAAAGTAGATAAAAGCAATATGAATGTTCATTCTTTTCAGGGCAAGACCAATGGGCAAAGCCTTGAGGGTGTCTGGAACAATTTGTTGAAGAGGAAGTGTGAGGCCCAGACGGTTGAGGGTCAGCTCACTGTACACCAGCTGTCTCTCGACCACCTGTCTACCCCGACCCTGACCAACCCCAACGACGACCTGCACGTGGCTGACCTGCTCAACATTCTGCTGCAGGACGGCGACCAGGTCATCACCGGCTTGATTAACTTCACCAGTGTGGAGGCGCAGGGCGAGTACTAATTACCTTGTGACCGTACTTTTGTTTATGCAATGGCACTCTAATATTTACTGCAACTAAGACACTAAATTGTCATTTTGATCCAAGTTTCAATACCAATCTAGTGTCTTAGTGTAGTAAATATTAGTGCTTTATTAGAGAACTTTAATTTTAATATTAACTGTCTGGGGGGGGGGGAGAAAGTGAGAAAAAATAATTATCTTCATATTGAACACTAGTAACCTTAATCCTGTTCTGGCCTGTTCAGCGGACGTGGCTCTTGAGGGGACCATTAATGGCCTGCGTGTGACCACCGACTTTGCCCTTCATGGCCGCCAAAATGTAATCACTGGCAAGAAGACCTTTGGCCACCTCACCGTCCTTGGCAACCTGTCCATGGTGGAGGGTGGCACAGTGCAGGTGTGTACACAGACTAGACTGGCATTGCTGTGTCTGAAGCACCGTGCCACCCTGCAGAGGTGTGGCCTGTAGTGGTAAAGAGGGCAAACTGTACCTGTAATTCACTTTATGTGCAAGGGGTTGTAAGGGAAATTTTCACTTTATTGAAGGTGGATGGCTATGCTATTTAGAAGGTAGATATTAGAAGTTATTTAAGGTAAACTGATAGTAGATAGAATTATTCATGCGTATTTTGCAGAAGTGACTTAATTCTTAAACCTCCTGGTTAAATTTAGATAAATGTCACTTGAGTAATATTTGCATAGTCTTCAGCAATAGGCAACCAATGTCAATCTTACAACAAAGTTTCCCTACAGGGTGTGGACGTGTCAGAGCTGGACCGCCTTGCAGCCCGGAAGGCTGTGGAGGGCGCGGTGATCGTTGTGCCTGGCACCACCACCCTGCAGGGCATGGTGTACACAGGACCACACTTCCAGTATGAAAGACTTGTTAATCCTAGTATTCACTTCTATTCATTTTACAGACTGTAAATAGATTTAGTTTTTCTTTCTTCACTAGATAGGTACTTTGATTTTGGAATTTCTACTAGATACTTTGAATTTAGATAAAGATTACCAAAGATTCTTACCTACATTTATATTTAGGTATGAATGTTTAATTTGCAGTGCAGTACTGGTATTTAACAGTAAGCAGAACCATAGCTGCTTAGCTTTGTTATTTATATTTAATGCGTGGTACCCTACTATTTGAAGTGCCTGAGAACTAATTTACTGCTCTATCCAGAATCTGTTTTGCCAGGCATCTGATAAAGACTATAATGTTCCAGGGTTGACGGCACCGTGGACGGCGTGTTGCTGCGCCGGGACACAGTGTTGCTGCGGTCAGGGCGGCAGGTGATGACTGGCGCCCTGGAGGTGAGCCCTGCCAACCCCGCCCTGCCCGCTGTGGAGGCCGGCCTTATAGTGGTGCTGGACAACAGATTTAACGGCGTGGACCTCGACAGACTGGACAACAGCACGGTGAGTGGCGGCGCACGGGAGAAGCCATCCACTACAGACTTATTCATTCAGAGGCTAATAAATACTATAATTATTACAAACATTAATATATATTTAATCACTTGCAAGGCATGACTTAAGAAGACTAATTCCAAGTCTCCTTCCAGCAATTTAATAGTCACTTTGTTGTGAAATAAAGATTTTCAGAGGCAGAGAAATACTTGCTGTTATGATTACTTAAATTTAATCTGTTAAAAGGAATGTCCCTGAAACCTAGATTCAAATTACCTGTTTTGAGTCTAACCAGCCAATGCTAATGTTCACTTTGTCTTGTGTGGAAAGCCTGAAAGTCTGTCCTTTAAATTTAATGGTTTTAAACCAAATGGGTGGATGGGTTCCAATATTTATCATAATATTTTTTACTTTCTTTTTTGTTTGTTCAGGTGCGACTAGACCGCCGGGTGTCCATCCAGCACTCCATCACCTTCCAGGGAGTGTGCCGCTTTAACTCTATAGTCCTGGAGAGCCACTTCATTAATGGCGTCCACCTCCAGGAGCTTGCAGACCTGATCAACACAGACTACCTCATCAGTCTGGGCGACCACCTGGGCGCCGCCCTGCACGCCGCCCGGAGCACCCGGGAGGTCATGGCAGGTGGGTGGCGGGCACTGGCCTGCAGGGTACTCTTGCAGCTTCAGTTCAAAGTGATTACTTATTTTAATTGGAGATTTTTAAGGTCTTGGTTTGGTAAATTTCAATAGATTAACTTATTTATCTTTCTCAATCTAGATAAGTAAGAAAGTAATAGATTCCTGCAACATAGTTTAATTGCATTAAATAAACCTAGGAACTATTCTCTGCCATTAACTTAGTTATTTCATGTTTTAATACATTGTGCACTTACCTCACTATAAACCTTTGCAGTGAAAGGTGCCGAAATCTGGTACTATGAAGAGCTTCCATTTGACACTATATCCAAAGTGATCGCAGTGACGTGAGTAGCGTGACTAGCCATGGAGTTTGAAATATGAACAAAGATTGAAAACAAATGCCTTTGTAGATAAATTTAGAGCCTGTGATATATATGTTCAGCTTGAAGAGGCAGGGAAAACTCAATTACTGCATAAAACTTGTGTAATTTCACTCTCTGAAGGAAAAGTCTTTATTGGTCATTATCTTATAAAAATTTTGGTTTTTAATAATTATATATGCCTGAATACCTGTTCCCAGCCTGGCCAGCACACAGCTCGAGGCCGGTGTGCATGACTCCCTGGCGGGCATTGACCTGATCAACGATGCTGTCTACACCTACAACATGAACGTGCCCTTCGCAAAGATTTGTAAGTGTAAAAGGGCATCTTGTTAGATAAGTGTATCTAGCTCATCCCAAGAGCTGGCATGATGGGGAACTTTACCTTAAGACTTTGAGGATTAAGAGCTCATTTTATAAGTTTTTTGACTACATAATATCATGATCCATACTGATAAGTACTCAACAATTGTCAGTTGGAACATAGGAAAATAAGGAAGCTAAAAGTCAGATCCCACATGGTAGTTCCTGTTACTTGCCTACCACTCTCTACCTCGAAATTATTATAGTGCCAACAATACATTTTATTAGCATTCTACAAATGATTTTTTGAGCAATTGTATGTATTTCTCCTGATTTTTGTTTGAGTTTTTTTTTGTTTACCTTTTTTTTCTTTTTTGCTACTGACGTCCTAGATAAACTTGTTTGTAAATGTTAAGCCCCAAGCCGCCCTACTCCCGAAGGGGTGAGGGAAATTGCGTACGCGGGCTCAACGGGGGGGTGTTAATGTAGCTCCTGTTTTAGCGCCCCCCCAAACCCGCTAAGGTTCTATCCAATCGGTTGCTGGCGTGGCATGACAACTAACCCTGGCACCCCTACCTGTCGGGGGCCGGGTAGGGCGCATCTCAGGTTCTACAGAAGGTAAGCGGGCAGTGCCCGTTCGCGTCGTCGGAGATACGGGGAGCTTGGTTCCCCAGGCTAGCTATAGCCCCGGCTATGCCGGGGCGACCCTCCCTATCCCCCCTAGAGTCCCTGGCTTGATACAGGTCCCCCAGGGGCCTCCTTAATCGCCTGCCCTATCATGCACTTGTCAATCACGTGAATACATCACCATCTGCTGCGTCGCCTTCAGGAAGACCTGTATGTGGTACCCCAGAGGTCGTAGGTGCCTCGTAATGCCCCGGGGTTCCGAGGGGGAACTCGGGGGGAAGCCTCCTGAAGGAGGTATCTAGTGGGGCGTCGTAGTAGCGTAGAGTTTCCACCTCCGGACCACGCCCGCCCCTAGTGCCTGGCCCCAGCGCCCAGTGGCTCCCCAAGGGCCCTGAAGAGAGGTGGGGAGAGTCCTGCCCTGCTCCGGGGATCCTGGGGGGGCCTCGGGCGAGGCACGCCAGGACGCAGGCTGGAAACAGGGTAGTCTTATCCCGTAGAATTTTCCTTGCCAACCTTGCGTCGGCAACCTCAGGCACGCGGGCCAGACTTGGCACGCAGGATGTCTCCTACGCGTCGCGGTTACTCGCCCGTTACTCACGACTCTACGTGAGGTTACTCGCTGCAGTTATTCCTGCAGTAATACACTATCCCGCGTCGCGACAAAATGTGCACACTTATGATCGTCCGCCGAAGCCGCGTGAGGTACTGTCCTAGTTTCTCCTTCAGCCTTTGGGCGAGGAGCCCACCACTGACCTCAAGAGTCCCTTGTTCTATAGGTCTCCTGTTTAAGGCCTAACCTTTTCTCCCTCTCGGCGCTGATAATGATCTGTTCCCTCAGCGAAACTCCTTTGCGTCCCCTCTCCCACTACCATCCTCAGTCCCCTTCTCCTTCTCTCCATTTATCCTTGGTTCCTCCCCATTTCTCATTCTTCTACGTCCCAGCCCTCACAGTAAACTACAGAGATGCTGCCCGAATAGCCGTATGGGTTCGTATGGGCTGCTTACACAAATTATGTTATAACTTTATTAACGTATGTATTATGGTAAGCATATTAAAGTGTTTAAAGTGTTTCAAGTGATTACCTTGTCGCCCTCAGACCCTGCCGTGAAGGTGTTGGAGCCCATCGCCGTGGCTGGTCTGGGCAGTGCCTTGCTGGCCACCTGTGGCAGACAACCCATGGAGGCCACACCCACGGGCACTCACCCACTGCCAAAGTTCTCTGTTGTAAGAAAGATTGTATTGGTTTTTTAATTACCTATATTGTAGGGTATATTTCACTACTCTAATATTTATAAGATATCCTAATATTCTGATTGTTTTCCTCAGATTCACTTGGAGGGCGGCACAGGCACTGGCTATGGAGGCACTGGCTATGGAGGCACTGGCTATGGAGGCACTGGCTATGGACACATTTACTCCCTGACCTCTGAGGGAGGGCTGTTGGCTGCCTTTGAGACAAAAGAGTGCAGGGACTTGGTGGTGAGTAACTTATTGCTATTAGGTGAAAAGTGAAGATTCTAAGTTTGATAAGTTTCAGGTTTAGATCTGCTTTTAGATTTAGATCTGCTTTAGCTAACCCATGCGTTCATACTAGTTTGTAGAAGTGATTTATATAAACATAGATATAGTACTTAAGTCTAAATCTGTATGACTTCAATGTTTCTTCTCTACCAGAGCTTCCAGTTGCCTGACGGGCGGGTGTGTTTGGCGGTGTTGAACTACCGCGCCGCCACCACAGTCCTCTGCGGCACAGCCTCCACGGGCTTCCACCTCCTGACCCGCCTCGACACCACCCGGGCAGCCAAGGTCAGGGACAGACTAACTTTTGCATCACCTGTGCTCTGAAGCTATTAAGTTATAAATCTATGGTGAATCACATTACTGAAAATATTGTATATAAAGAATCACTGTCAATGATATGAAACTATGACCTTGCAGGGAGCTCAGTGTAGTAACAACAATATGAAAACTAAAACTATTTTCTGCAGGGTGTGTGGGTGAGTTATTATGGCAGTGAGCTATTACTGGTGGCGCAGGAGCCCAGCCAGACGGAGACTGGCATCCTGGGGCTGTACAAATATAACTCTGCACTCAACCAAATGATGCTGGTGAGTTTTACAATGTTCCTCCTGTGATTATGATTAGTCTTTAGCCCTCATGAAATATACTAACTTTCTCGCAGCTACTAAACTGGTATGAAAATCTGCCACTATTACATAATGTTTGCTATAATTACAAAGTTTCGGGGTGTGAGTATCTTTCTAGTGATTTCTATCGGTAATTAGATCAAATAAACCCTTTACCACCAGGTGAACCGGGCCTACGAGCAAGTGTCGTCCCACGTAAGTGCCACCGTGCATGGCGGCAGCGTGCTGGTGGCAGTGACTGGCAAGCGCACGGCCCTGTGTGACACCTTTGTGGAAGTGTTCCTCACCAACACTACCGACGTGGGCCACAACCTGCAGGTGAGGGGCGCCAAGGGGCTTGTAGGGCACATTTTTATGGGATCAGAGTAGATACTCTGCTTCTAAATTTAGCAACAAATTTAAAATGTTCACTAGATACCAACAAAAAATTGTAAGATAGTTTCTATTGTAAGTATTCTGCCCCCAGCGTCTGGAGGTTCCCGAGGCGGTGCACAGCAGCCTAATCCAGCTGCACACGGGCGAGGTGGTGCTGATGGTGCAGACCCGACACAGCCTCTACCACTACTACATGCGCGGCTCCAAGTTTGTCTTCGTCAGGGAGGTGAGCGCACGCTACAAAACTCATTCTGGAACTAGTATTCTTTTAATTATTTATTTTATATTGGATTATAGGACTTGAAGTGATTATAATATCAATCCATAAGTTTTTTTTTTCTCCGTAAACTGCGGGGTGCCACATATTCAACCTGCGGGGGTGCCACAAACTCTGAAGAATTATTAGTCTTAAGTAATAAAGTTTAATCTTTCATTAGTTACATTGTTAATCTTTAATCCCTTCAGATGAAGACTGCCTCGTCGCTGTGCCCTTGGTCCACGCCCTTCCTGGCCGGGCAGCCCCAGACCCTGCTGATCGCCCACGCCGGGCTGGGGGCCTACCAGGAGGATTACAAGAGTGCCAGGCTGACACCCGTGGCCACCACAATCTACAGGGCAGTTTACAGGGGTCCCTCCTTCACCACGCTGTACAGGGGCAAATCCCACCACCCATCCTCCCTCCACGCACACCACCACCAACCCTCCCCTGCCATACATTACCAAAGCTGATAACTTGTTGAAGTTTTAAATATTTATTGAGTTTGATTCATATGCTGTTAAATCACTAAGTTCCTCCACGTCAAACTGGTTGCAATGTAAACTTTATAATTTTTGTAATGTATAAGAGCAATATATGGACCCTCAGTATATGAATTAAACTAACAAATTAAGTCCTCGTTTTGTGAACCCCAGACATGTATAGAGGTTTGCAGTGATTAACCGGAGTGGTTGAGGAGTTTATCCGAAGGAGAAGCGAGAATCTTCCGTAGGTGTTTTTTGTAAAGAACAGATATGCGGGACCACCAGCAGAGGGCTGGTGTTAGCAGTCCGGCTAGAGGACTAAGACTAGTTACATTAACATAAGGGCCTGAGAGGCTATGCGCAACGCTGCCGCGTCGCGTACAGTGATGAAACTTGGCATGTATGTGTAGGAATTATTTAGACATGAATATTATGTAGGTGTGACTTGTCTGGTTACATTCACATATCCACACCTCTCTCCCTTCACGCTCGTGGCGCTAGTCTCGAAGAGACTCCTTTTCTTTGAGCCCTTTAGAACGGCGCGGGGTCACAGGGGAGTGAATGAAAGTACTTTATTTTCTCGTCTGAGCAAGGGAACACAGGGATGTGGGGGAGGGTATAGTAACTAGGGGTTGGAACGGGTCGGGAGGAAACTGCAGTTTCGCAACCAGACTTGCCCACTGGGAAGACTCTGGTCGTGCCGCAGCCCATAACCCCGACCTTGTCCCAGCGGTGTGATGTCTGGTCCTGGACGCGGACGGTCTGGCCGACACACTGCCTGGGTAGGGGGCGGGCATGCTGGTCGTACTGAGCCTTGACCAGCTCAGCACGGGCGATAGCTCTGCGATCAAGTCCTCTGTGCGGCCTGCCACTCCTCCGAGAAGGACTCTGGATGGGCAGGGACAAAAGAGCGGAGCGGGTGGCCATAAAGTCTCATCGCAGGGGATAGTCCTGTTGAGTAGAGTGTTGCGAAGCTCCAGGGGACTTGTCTAAAGGCCTATCCAGACGAGCGGGCCTGATCGGCGGGCATGCCCGTCGTCGGGCACATTTGACGGGCAAACCATCGAATTGCCCGATCCCCCGTTGAGCGAAATAACCGTGCGGTGCCCAGTGGGTTGAGAAGTTACGCCGCTGCCAGACACTAATTAACATTAGGGATAAATAGAAGGCTTGCCTCCCACTTGTCACTTCGATGTAACACTGTTCACATCAGTAACTTTATACACACGGCAACAATTATGCTACACAATACTTCTTCGCAGTAGTACTGGGCACCATTGTTTATCGTACCGCATTCGACAACCTACTGGCATCGTCGGGCACGCCCGCCCATTCATAGACAAGTCGTGTGGACGACATTCACGGGCATGCCCGGCACAATTTGTCCGCCGACCGCGCTGCCCGCCGGGCACGCCCGCTCGTCTGGATAGGCCTTAAGTCTTCACTATGTTGCCGTTGGGCGCAGTCTTGAGGATGTGTTGTTTTACAGACTTGACGGCCGCCTCGGCGTGGCCATTAGACTGGGGGTAATGCGGCGAAGATACCGCGTGGTAGACACCCAAGCGCTCCGTGAAGTTCCGGAAGGCAGTGCTGGTGAATTGGGGCCCGCCGTCAGTCCTGCGGCGGAGCGGGACACCAACTTCCCGGAAGTACCGGCAAAAGAGCCGTATGGTGTGCGTGGCGGTAGTATTGGCCCCGCAGTTGACTACCACAGGCCACCCGGAGTGTCCGCGATGACCAGGAAAGACTTTCCGGCGACTGAGAAAAAGTCTGCGGAGACTGACTCGAATGGCCTGGAGGGTGGTCGTCGCACAGTAGTGGTTCCTGTTGCTGACTGGGCTGTAGGATCTGGCATGGCTCGCAGGCTTGGACGGTGCTGGTAATGTCGGTATCGATACCTGGCCAGAAGACTGTCTGCTGTGCCCGGCGCTTCGTGGCTGCGACACCTCTGTGACTGTCGTGCAGCCGAGCAAGGGTGCGGCGGCGGTGGGCTGCAGGAACCACAATTCTCTGGCCATACAGGACCAGCTCCCCGTCTGCGTACAGGCAATCACGGAATTTCCAGTAGGGGAGTAGAGCTGTGCAGGGTGTAACGATTAGGAGGGAATCCTGACGTCACGCAGTCCCGTAGGCGGGTGTACGACGGGTCTGTCGCTGCTGCGGCTCGGAGTTCCTGGATCGTCCTATCGGCGTCTTGGTGTGGCGGATCGAGGTGTGAAGGGTCCTGATCCTGGTTGATGGCGTTGAGGGACACGACGCTCCTGAGGTGTGCTGCGGCTTCGTCGCACACCATCTCGTCCTCTGGCGTGGGGCGGCTAACTGGGGCTCGTGACAGGGCATCAGGGATGAAGAGCTGCTTCCCAGCACGCCACACGGCCGTAAACAGGTAGGGCGAAACCTTCCCCTTGAGGCGTTGGAGGCGTGGGTCCTCAACCGCGTCCAAGGTGTAGTGGTTGAGAATCGGGATCAGGGGTCAATGGTCAGTCATCAACGTGAAGCTCTGTAGGCCTATCAAGTAAGGCCTGCACTTCGACATGGCCCAGGCGGCGGCGAGCAGCTAGAGTTCAATGGTGGCGTAACGGGTCTCTGCGTCAGCGAGGAATCTTGAGCCACACTGAACGAGGCATGTGCGTCTCTGGCCATGGTCTTGCAGAAGGGCGTAACCAAGCCCGTAGAGGCGAGAGACGTCACTTTGAAGAATAACGGAGTGCTGGGTCAAAGTGAGCGAGAATCGGCGGTCGAAGCAGCGCCGTCTTGACACGACTGAAGGCCTCGACGTGATCAGGTGTCCAAGTAAACGTTCTTTTCGGGCTCATCAGGGGACGGAGTGGCTGGGCGGCAGCGGCGATGGCTGGGGTGAACTCTTGACAGCTGGTTCACCAGGCCCATGAATGAGCGGAGGTCAGTCAAGTTAACGGGAGTCGCGAAGTTCCGGATGGCACTGACTCTGGGCTATTTGCAAGAATGCTCGTCAAATCCCGGCAGGTGGAGATTCCCCACAGTCGTATCTCCGCCGATGGGATCTTCAAGAAATGCCCGACCGGTGGATATTTGACAGTCGTACCAACACAAGCGGTGGCTGCAAAAGCAGGCGTACCAACACATGAGAGTCCAAGGCGGCATCAGTATTTTGACTGTTTACCTATTTTGTAATCATGGCGGCATCAGTATTTTTGTTTTGTTACACCTATCTAATTCCATTTACTAGCTGTTAGAGGTAGGCTGTTTACCGAAAAGGCAGGCACCGCTCGGGGATTGAACCCGAGACCTTCCACTTGCCGGGCGGACGTGCTACCGTTACAGTACGGCCGCCTCCCGGTGACAACCCACACATCTCTCCCCTAAGGCCCCCCCAGGGCCAGTCCGGGGAATGTGTATCGCTCTGCTGGATCCTACTCACTGCGCCATGTTAGAGGTAGGGGGTTCACCGAAAAGGCAGGCACCGCTCGGGGATCGAACCCGAGACCTTCCACTTACCGGGCGGACGTACTACCGTTACACTACGGTCGCCTCCCGGTGACAACCCACACACTAGCCTAATTTATCATTTCTGCCATTAAAATAATAGCTTAGTTAGTGTTCGCCATTTGTCTGAGGCGTTGGTGTAGAAAAATGGGCCCGAGTGATGTGTGAGAGTACATTTGAACGGCCCACCACCACTGCTCCACACAATGGTTGACCTTCCACCTCCACCACCGCCCGGCTTCCTGACAAGTTTACACACCTATATAAGGCCATCTGGACCTGATTTTACCTTAATTATGACACGTGTGCATTCACAAGGTATGCATGTTACTCTCGGTTGTGTTGAAAACTCACCTGTAATGGTCTGGGAAGAAATAGAATGGAATAAGTGCACAGCGGGATGGAGGTGGGATGTACAAGCCACTGCATGGTGAACGCAGTCAGCTGACTCAAACCTCCACTCGTTGCGTTGTCCTTGCTTACCGCACCTCGATGCAACGGGTCGACAAAATTTCTTGCATATGGGCCTCTGTCCTCATCCGCGGCCACGCCCTCAGCTGAGAGGTTATACCCGCAGAAGCTCACACTAGGCGCGGCGACCACAAACGTACCCTTGTTAAGTGTGATCCCGTACACTTGCGACATCTGGTGAATACGTTGGAGGTGTGTGGGGAGGTCGTCGTCGAAGAGGAGAATGTCGTCAACCACCTTAACGCAGTTATCTACACCCTGCAGGGCCAGGTCGCCGCGGAGACAGTAAGTGTCACCGGTAGCCGAGAAACCCATGGGACCTCTGCAGTGTTGAAAGCGGCCGTATGGCGTGATAAATGTTGTCAGGTGTTGGTCGTCCTCGTGTAGTTCCAACTGCCAGTACCCGCACAAGGTTTCCGCTGTGGTGAAAAAACGCGCTGACGGGTTGACACTGCGGACAGCGGTGAATGGAGTTGGGGCAGGATGTGTTGGGCGGGCCACTTGAGAGTGAGTTTCGTCAAGTCAACCGTGATTCTCACGCCTTTATCCTTAGCCACGACGACTAGCGGGTGACACCACTCTGAAAGGTCGTCACAGGGAGGCTTGATGATTCCCTGACGTGTCATCGAGTCAAGTTCCTCCTGAACTTGACGCTGGAAAGCGAAGGGAACCTGCCTCGGTGTGTGAATGGCGAATGGTACGGCTCCCTCCTTCACGTGAATCCTCATGGGTTTGCCCACCATGGGTTTCAGAGGAGACGTTTTGAGATTCGCCTTGGAGAGTAACACGTCCGAAAACTCGCGCAGAAAGTGCGCCCGTGCAGCTGACGGGGACGTGGTAGGAGGGAGTCATCTCAGCGCTTCTGTTGACGTGCTTGACCTCCAATAGTGGCTTCGGGAAGGCAGGTGAAATGATAGCCAGCTCCATGCAGTGGCCGTAGGACAGGAGGGGCGTTTGAATACCCTCGTGCACCTGTATCTTGGCGGTACAAGATTTCCCGTGGAGCCCTTTAAAGTAGCGTAAAAACATCCCACAGCAGGTGTTATTACTGACCATCCGCTGTCAGCGTAGTAGTGGACGGTAGAGATTGTAGGTGCTGAGGGGATGTGAAGCATTTGCAGGTGTCTCTTCCCGATAACAGTGACGTCGGCCCCTTGTCTGGTAAATCTGGAGCCTGGAAGTGGACTCGCCGTGCACCAGGTGAACGCAGACCGGGGTGGGAGTCAGGGGCACTGGAAGGTGAACATCTGTTAGGCTATAGTACAGCTTCTTAGAAAAATATATTGTTCAAATTGGGATAAAAGCAACAGACTTGGTGTACTTATAATATGATATACACTAAATAATATAGGGGGTTGACCCCAACAAAATTTGCATGATAAGAGGACGTGGCACCAAAAAACAAAAGGCCGCCATAAAATACCAAAAAATTCTTTAGCGACCTAGATATGCTTCTAATATATTTTTTTGAGTGGTTTTAAAATACTAGACTATGGTTGTGGACATGCCCAATCCATTAAGATCTATAGCTGAATGATTGGAAGCATCTCAAAATTTGAAATTTTCAAAATGGCGTCCATTTTGCTTTAAATAAAGCATTTAGAAGCAAAAAAAAAGCACAAAACGCTGTAAAATATCTCATCATTTATATGATACTCCCTTGTAGTTTGTCTGCAAAAAACTTTTGCAAATGAAATACACTATATGGGAATAGAACCAAAATTTATTCAATGTGATATTCCGCTTTTGTCCAGTGATACTGATGCAAATTATTCTTGCAGTGCACATGTTGACCACATTTCGAAGTGACATACGATCGAGTATCTGCAGTCCATTTACTGTACACAGCCACCTGGCAGACACACAGTTCAGTGCAGCTAAGGTCGTTCCTCTTGCACTTGCAGAGTCCCCTGCATGCTTTCTTACACCCACAGCGAATAAGTTCATGACAACCCCGCGATGCCTCTGGTAGCGCTGTCCAGTGCGGATGCCACCATGTTCTGTCATAGTCCATCCCATTCACCTGGATTTGGCAGAAACGGGGAATGAGGTTCAGAGTCTGGCCCCATATGTGTCCAACCTTTGGTATGTAGCTCGTTGCAGTGTTCCAACAGTGCTGCCCAGTGGAGGAATGTTTTTTAGTGATCTTGACCCTGGCGCAAAAAGATTTTTCCTTGCTTCGTTCACAGTGCCCTAGCCCGCATGTTCTGCTGTATAGAAGTACGACGTATTTCTCGATGGTTTGCAGATCCGTCAAGTCGAGGCTATTTTGGTGCTTTGGCAAGTTTTCCGAGAGTGTCTGTCAGAGAATCAAAGACATTCCAACTTTCCAGCATGTTTTTTTTCCCCACGTCCAGCAAACGATGAAGTATTTGTCACATCCTGTTAGGCAATGGAAAGTGGCAAAGCTGCTGCCTTCCTGCGCCCAAGATTTGATGCAACTGTGTGGGCCCCTATATACCGAAATGTCTTCCTGTCCCAAAATGCGACCACAGCTCTGCTATTTCAGATGGAGAACTACTGCAACCGCTAGTACCAAATACGTCAGGTTTGTTGTACGTTTTGTAACTGCCCCTATATCCTTGTGCCACACAGTCAGTACATGTATCATTACCGAGTGTCCGCCTCCTCGTGTGTGCAGGGTTCTAGATGTGATGTGTTTCTTATCAGCCTGTGTGAATTTAAACATGTGTATCAAATGTTGACACTAAGTGCTTTCCCCTCGGGTGCTATTTCTTCTGCGATGTACTCCGCCAGAAGGAGGACAAGCTCTTCTTTGTTTGCGTCAACTTGCAGGAACGCTGCCAGTTGGTTGGAAGTGGTGTGCTTGCCAGAACTCTTCTGCGCTGTCCAGTTCCTCTGCTTTCCCGTGTGCTCTCCTTGAGACTGTTTTTGATGAAAACGGTCCAAAACTACATCTAGTCTTTGAACCTTTTGAAGACGTCGTCGGATGTAAGGCATAAAAACACACTTGGCATATTCATTGAAGTTGGTCTTGACACCTTTAGGTGGCAACATGTGTACAATTGCAGCACCGTCCAGCACCTCAGCTTCTACAACTGGGTCAAATCAGGAACAACTTTGTCTGTTTGGGTTTGGTTTGAAGGCATGGCACCAGACCCGACTTTGAGCAGTGTCTTAGGTTTCCCATGTTCGACAATGATGAAGGGCATGCCGGGTTTTTCGTGGGCGAAGAACTCGGTGAGGCTTCCACTCCTCGACTGGCACGAAATGTACAGCTGGGAGAATAAAGCACAGTTTCCCTTGAGTGAAGAAACCCTGAAACTTATTCTGCTGGGGGACGTGTTTCTTCGGTGTTCCAAAGAGTGCCAGATTGTTCTTCGTATGGTGTCGGAAAGTGGTTTCTCGCAGAGGACCAGTCTTTCCTCTGCAAATGTGCTGTCCCTCTTCTGGCCAATATTTTTACTGTTTGTAGAGTCTGAGCCACGGAGTGGTCCATCACTAATTTGGTGTCGAGCGTGACCAGAACGTTCCCGTCATCAATGAAGGGTGCCCATGCCCTGCATGATTCCTTGCAGCTCCACACGTCTCGTTTGAACCCTTTGCACGCCTAGTGATTGCTCGTGATGCTTTCCTTTAGCCGCTGTCGTGATGTCATCAAACTCATTTATCAGCCT
The DNA here is from genome assembly GCA_016584305.1 of Chionoecetes opilio. Classification (NCBI taxonomy): domain Eukaryota; kingdom Metazoa; phylum Arthropoda; class Malacostraca; order Decapoda; family Majidae; genus Chionoecetes; species Chionoecetes opilio. The sequence continues at coordinate 67,035 of JACEEZ010017909.1, forward strand.
TGCGACTTCCGAACCTGCATCCATCCCCCCTGAGAGGGCAGCCGGATTTTCAGTAAACCCCACTGCACCACCATCTCCCTTTATGAACTCGTTTAGCTTTTCATGGTTTGGTCAAGGGCAATTGACGAGAAGGTGTTTTGTGTTTTCTGTACGGTGAAGTGCCCCTGTGCAAACTGACGCTATACACTAGGATGTGTGTCTTTCAAACTGGAGCATGTCAATGACATGGACTAGCAGCCACCTTGAGTAGTGCGTACGGTCCATGGCAAACAACCATGGGATCAACTTTCCCAGCGTTTCTACATAGAGGTCGAAGTTGCCTTCTCGCAACGATTTCACAAACTGCAGACCAAGAGTTCAAGTGATATGTCATACTCCAGTACAAGAACTGTGGGTGAAGTTCTGACTTTCGTCTTGCTCCATTCGCCATATGGAAGCACATCATCTTCGTTGGTGGATCCATCAGTGTACAGTGTGTAGGCACTTTGCTTCAAAAAGACTGAGAGTAGCAGCTGCTACTTGGTGTGCCCATCTTGTTCGTGTTACATGACCACCGCCCATCATGGATTGTGCTCGGCCTGGTGTTGTGATATTTGCTTCCACCAGAGGGAAATCGACCATCCCCTGCCTTCAAGCCAGTAAACCCAGCATCTGATACAATGCCCTCTCAATGTGTAAGCCTCCCAGAATAACGACAAATTGGTTCTCTCCAAATGAATCAGGCCACCGCCACTGTATGCTTCGTGAGTGCATATAGTGGTTGGTCCACGGTAATAACAGGAATCTGTCCTGGGTTGAGATGCTGTATGCCTGTCGACCGGGGCATTGAATGACGTACCATAGCTACAGTGTGGGTCTTTTCGTGGAAAGAGCGGCAATAATGCACTGATGCATTTTGGGCGGACAGGTGCTGTTACTTTTGATGCGTGATAAGCAGCCCATGACATGTTTCATCTGCTTCCGTCTGTGCTTGTCGAAGGTGATTGTGTACATTATCTATCCCTGCATCTTCTTCGTTAAAATAGCGCCCAAAAACATCAGTGCCGGGACGTACCTCACCTTGTACTTGTGGCACGTGATACTCAGTACCATCTAGACCACTGGTGGAACTTCTGTGTACACTAATGGAAAGGGGCGTAGCTTTGTAGTGCTTTGGGAGGTGTGGTCATATTTTGCTGTCAATCCTATCTCTGCTCCATGTGTGGTCACCGTTGGGTGTTTTAGTCAGAGATATAGGTGTTCCATGGAAACTATCTTTAGAAGATCTGGAACTTGTTTGTGATCGATGTTGTCCATGGCCCCCCTCGTGAAAAATCCAGACTTGAGGTGTGGAGGGCAGACTACATTTTGTCATGGTAGAAGTTGGTTTCTCGATTAGCCAACTCAGTTTGATATGCTTAGGAGTCGATTGTAGCCAATGCAGAGACCGTACGGATGCCCGATTGTCAATCAGTTCCCTGTTTCTTGTATGTTTCATGAAGCATGAGGCTCAGGTATATTTGGGAAATGGAGTCTCTCTTTCCCCTCGTATGACGAACAGGTTTCGACGGCCTGTCGACATGTCTTCTTGGGTGCTTGACACTGTTGAACATCATCAATTGAGAAATTGTGAGTCCAGCAGGGCTTGTTGTCATTCTGGGTTTGGTCGTGTATGTTGGCTCCCTCTAAGACCCTATTTACCAAGGCTTTCAGATTTCCTGGGACTGTTTCATCTTGGCATTTCTCCGTAAAGGACCCACTAAAACTGTAGTCCATCTGGAACATATCCCGTCTCACTATTTCTGCAGCCTTTGCTAGAATCACTGCGTCTGACTCCATGTGTTGACTGCATGCAATCTTTATACTTGCACCAACGTCTTCTCAAACATCAGCAACACATTCTTCCCCCTGAATGTGCTCTCAGGCCTGGAACCATCCTTATCAGTGATCTTTAAGTCGTGTGCTATTGGGCGAACATTTATGACACCATCCATTGTGATAGCCTGACTGTGTACATTTTAGGAGATCGGCAAGGCGAAATACTGCGCACGAATCAGGATCTCTGGCCTCTTCTATGAAAGTGACCAACTCTGCTAGAAAAGTGCTTTTGCTCAGCCTCATGGGTCTCTTCATTAGTTGAGCACTCGCGTGCATGACGTTCACGGTTGTAGAGAGCAGCCAAACACTTTGCGTGATATTGAGCGTCTTGTGCCACCAAGTCTCTTGTTCCCAGTTTGACCAAAATGCCCTGTCTTGAAGGAGTGTTGCTGGGATTCTCACCCCTTTTGGGCATATCTGGTGTCGAGGCATCAAAGCAGTCCATCTTTCCCTCCTAGTTCGCCACAGAAAAAACATTTCATTGCTTTGGTGTACGTTGACAAGTCCTATACTGGTTCTTGTTTTTTATCGGATGCAGTCCTCTGCTTGATCGCTCGATTTCCGCTTCCCTTTCTATGGCCAAGTGGTGGAATCAAACCTGTTGTAGCAGGTTTTGTGCCACCAAGCCTTTTGTTTTCTAATGCTCGCTGTATACCTTCACCTTCGTCAAGTCGTTTTTGGGTCTACGTCCAATGGAATTTCGCCCAGGTTTCAAATTCAAAAAATTGGAATTGAACGTTTCGTAACCTGAAATGTCTTTTCTTGTGGACTTAGCAGGGCATCTGGCTGGTTCGTCTCATCAATTTGACAGATGATGCATTTAGACCAATCTGTTGGGTTACTGTAGTTTTCCCCCGACAATGCCCCTTCATCACCTCCAGTCACAATTTGACAACTTTAGACATACTGTTCATTAAATTTAAAAAGTTAGCAGAACACTGGTGTTGCGTTGTATTTTTCAGTTTACATTATTTTTCTACATCTTGTGTCGTCACCTGCAAGTAGAAGAAGATTTGGCTATTAAAGTACATATCGTCGTGTAGCCTATATAGTACATGTATGCAAGCAAACATCGTATCAAAATTGCAATGTTACATTTATGCATGGGTGACAGTATTTAGGAAATAGGTCCGTCCTCATTTAGTACATCAAGTTTCATGAAACACCAGCTAGAATACCCTACACTATTCATTGATGTTATTGTGTCTGTATGGTACATTTTAAGTGTGATTATTATCATACATATCATGTAAAAACACTTTCTTTTAGCATGTGTAAAGTGGCATGTCAAATTTAGCAGTCGAAATTGCGTCATTTCGTGCAAAATGGGCGCCATTTTGAAAATGTTTATATTGGATATTCATCCAATCATGTAGATATATATCTTAATGGATTGGGTATGTCCATAAACTATAGGCTAGCATTTTAAAACACTCAAAAACCTAAATTAGAAGCAGAGCAAAGTCCCAAAGTATATTTTTCGGTATTTCATTGCGGCCATTTTGTTTTTAACGCCACACCCCCTTAACGGATCCATTTTGTTGGGGTCCACCTCTTATATTGTTTAGTATATCCCATATTATAATTATACCAAGTGTGTTGCTTTTATCACAATTTGAACAATCGATCTGAAATGATGTGCTAAGCTGTACTACTACGACAGTTGCTGTATTTACGCCGTGAGGTGGGTGATGCGCGACCAATGTTTAACGCGCCACCCTGGCCATCGTGGCTAGGCGTGTTGCGGCAGAACCTGTCGTATAGTAGTGGCCAGTCCTGAAGGTTGACTCTTGAAATGGGCCTGTAGGGTGTCTAAGACCTCTGTCACAGTCAAGGAAGTGTCAGGTGCGATCCCTAGGCTATGTTCTAGGATCCTTTGTACGTCCAGTGACACAACCATCCGCAGCTGGATGAGTTGCTTATGTCGTGGCAGCCTCTGTAAATCCAGCATGGTAGAGTAATCTTCCCACAGACGACGCCACTGCCGGAAAACTTGGAAGGAAGAATCAGCCAATAACGTCGGTGGACTGTGGGCCACATGCTTGCCTGTTGAAGTCGCGACGGTGGGCGTGGCAGCCACAGGAGAAGCGGCGAGTGGGGCGGTGGTTGTCGCGGGAGTCGCGACCGTGGGTAATTCGCCGCTCGCACCGGCATCGAGGGGGGGGTGTAGGTAAAGGAATGTCCCGCGCGCTGGCCGCAGACTGCAGTCTGTGCAAAGGAGACAAACGTGTGACAAGAACTTGGAACCGAGAATCCTCCTCCTTTCTCCTGGCCTCGTTGTCACGTAATCGTCTCTCCTCATCACGCTGGCACCTCTCCTCTTCATCCTGGATGCGTCGGTTATCAGCTGATAACCGGGACTCCTTCAGATAGCGAATCAAACTTGATATCGCGTCCCCCGGTAGCGGGGAGGAATGTGTCGTGTTATGTGGTTCAAAGGGTGGGGAAGCGATTTCCCCTTCGTCATCCTCCGAGCCGCTTGCCGCGGGTGACAAAACGGGGAATGACATCTTGAAGGGAGATGCTAACCGATAACCACCGTACGTGGAATATAAAAAAAACACAGGTAATTGTGGGTTCTGTGTGTGTGGTGTGTGGCGTTGGAGCGGGGTGAGTGAGAAGAGGGGGGAGGGGGTCTCTAGCCGCCCGCGCCTGGTTTCAAGGTCAGCCGTACCAAGCGGGTGATGGTGAACCACAACGGGGCCCCGGTACAAAAAACGCACACTGAAAAACACACACAGCAGTTATAATACACTGGTGACCCTACCGTCATACGCAGCAGTCCACACGCCTTACGTCTGTCCACAGGCACACGAGCACACGATGCTGGAGATTAAGTAAATCCAGGGAAAAAGCGTGGGTCGGTGAAGAGATGCCCCGTGGCGTCCAGACAGGAGTCGTTGGAATGGCGGGAGTCGCTGCCCGTCTCTATGTTCTTATACCTGCGATCTGCGCCATGGTGCTCGAGGTTTGCAGTGATTAACCGGAGTGGTTGAGGGGAGTTTATCCGAAGGAGAAGCGAGCATCTTCTGTAGGTGGTTTATTGTAAAGAACAGAGATATGCGGGACCACCAGCGGAGGGCTGGTGTTAGCGGTCCGGCTAGAGGGCAACGACTAGTTACATGAGGGCCTGAGCGGCAATGTGCAACACTGCCGCGTCGCGTACAGTGTTGCAACATAGCATGTATGTGTAGGAATTATTAAGAGGCATGAATATTATGTAGGTGTGATTGTCTGGTTATATTCACATATTCACAGTATACATAGACTAGTTTCTCTACTTGGTTATAGATTTTACTGAAGACTGCATCTGTGAACAAACTTCATTCCTACATTGCAATGACTTTTACAAAGTGACTTTCAGAAATCTCTATATGCGAAATATTATGATCTTTAAAAGTCTTTAATGTGACATTAACAGATAGTATAAATGGTATGATTTCCTGGGGTAATTACTGATGGTGGGAAATTAAAGTTTTTTTCAGATTTGAAATTGATAAGGCTGTATTTTGACACTACAAAATAGTGAGCCACATTTTCATACTAATAGTCTATAATAATATAAGCGAAAGTGTGTTTGTGTGTGTGTGTGTGTCTGTGTGTGTGTGTGTGTGTGTGTGTGTGGTATAGGTTCCGCCCCCCGTGGTGGAATCCCATCATATACCACATTTTTGGAACCAGGTTGACCAGGGGAAGGTTTTAAGCCCACTTTTTTTTTTTTTTTTTTAGCAGCCTATTAGCGATAATTGTGAAAAAAAAGTGGGTTGCGAGAATTGAGGAAACCTTGATGAAGGGTGATGGGTAATGGGTGAGTGAATGGGTGGGGTGATGGGTAATGGGTGTGGGATGATGGGTGAGTGAATGGGTGGGGGGTGATGGGTGATGGGTGAGGGAATAGATGGGGGGGTGATGGTTAATGGGTGAATGAATGGGTGTGTGGTGATGGGTAATGGGTGAGTGAATGGGTGGGGGGGTGATGGGTAATGGGTGAGTGAATGGGTGGGGGGTGATGGGTAATGGGTGAGTGAATGGGTTGGGGGTGATGTGAATGGGTTGGCGTTAATACATACATTTCTACATCCATGATTTCAGGAAAGTTAGAAGGGGCTATCTGGAGAGTCTGTGTTTGGTGGGCCGAAGGCCCACCAATAGCCCTCCGCAGGAGCTAGCCAAAAAGTCCGCCCGGAGGGCGGCTTTGCGGCTAGTAAACTATATAACCAGAGAACTGTAAACTCTAGTTAACCCTTGAAAGAAAAATACTAGTAAACTATCTTTCTATTCATTGAAATATTCAGAAGTAGGTATGTAACTAGCCTTTTAAGTGTCATTAAAAATTTCTACAACAGCATTTCCTCTTTGGCCTGGCCATTAAAATACACAACACTTCTGAGCAGCGTTATTAACAATTTATAAAGTTTTTAAATATTAGTCTCTGGCCAATACCATCTTTTACTTCTAAGTATGCAAATAGTACGTTTTTAAACTGGTCATTGTGCTAGCTTCGACAATATCGGCTAGTATTTTGTTCCATAGATTGACTACTCTGACATTGAAATAAATATTTGATTAAACTAAGGGGAAGGAGGAAAAAGATATTTAAGATTTGGAAAGTAGTGTTGAAATATACTTAGTTTTTTTCCTTTTCATTATCTTTCTCGCTTTCTCTTTCTCTTTCTCTCTTTCTCTCTCTCTTTCTTTCTCTCTTTCTCTCTCTCTCTTTCTCTCTCTTTTTCTCTCTCGATCTCTCTGCTCCCAGTTCTCTGACAAGTTTGCAAGCATTAGTGAGAAAGAGATGGTGAGTCTTTCCCTTCCCCACACATCCTTCCTCTGATCTAACCATACTGCTATTGTTCTGGATTTTTCCCTTTACGCGAATAATATTCAGACAGGTAGACTCACCTTGTTTGTTAGATGATAGTCAAAAGTCCAGTAACACACGTTTCAATCAATCTGTTTCGTGGGGAATATTAGTGGTTTCGTGAGGATGTAGAGAGACACTTTGGGCTTTTGGCAGTTCGTATAATTTCAGTTAAAACTATACACTTCGGCGAAAATACGTAAGACAGGAGTCCCAGTCTAACACTCCGCCATGTACCTTGGTTCTTGCCCTTCTCTCGAGCCCTCCCGGAGGCAGCGACACACCTCGCCGATGCCTCCCTCGAGCTGGTTGATAATTACTCGTTTATCCTAAGACATTTTACATCTGCTCCCTTCACTCACTTTATTAGCATGGAGCAAATAATGTTTCTACTAGTAAACAAGCATTTTATATTACTACTCTCTATAAATATCTACCATGTTACCATATATATATGGTGTGCTTTATAGCTACATGACATCTCTTAAAAATCTACTAGGTATGGTGACTCCGGCACAGGGAAAAAGAGGGGACAGAGGCCTCTTTGTAAGCCCTCGCGACAAATGCTGAGTCGACAAACCATGGAGACCGGGGGGGGGGGGCCCAAGTGCCACACCAGTGTCACACCAAACCTTCCACACTGTTCTTATATTCCTTCATTCGTTTCTACCCTACTAATGCCTATAATGCCTTAACATCGCTCGGTCACGCACCTGGCGCGCCCACGCGGCCTAAGAAAATGTACCTAACCATGTTAAAAATGTGCTATACCTGTCAGACCTGTGAAGATTGAATTTTCCACGTAAAAGATACTTGCCTAACGTGATAGCTCGCTTAACACAACAACAAAGTAGCTATAGGACACTGGGAAAGAAAACAATGGGGTTTGGGGAATCAGGAGAGGCGTTCTCCAGAGCCGCGGGAAACTGCGACTCGTCAGAGAAGGTTTTAGGAACAAAAGATATCCTAGAGAATGGTAAATTCTAAAGATATTTGAGCGGAAACAGTGGAGACGTTTCTTGTATAAACTTCTTGGAAGCAAAACAAAAGCCAACACTTACATAGTGACCAGAAAGCCGTTGATAGGAAGTTCCGTAAGGGCAAACGACAGTCACATTGTTTGCTCATCAATACAATTGATACCCATGAATCGGATTCAATGTTTCAGCTGGACTACCTTGAAAAAGTGAAATTCACATATGCCACCTTAAATAAGAAGGAAGGCAAATAGTGAAGTGGTAACTAGATCTCCTAGTCGGCCAGATGCATAGAGACAGATCGTCAGCCACTAAAAACCTAGAGATGATAGTAGTCCTGTGTTATAAAAGTCTGATTAATAGGTTAGCTTCATGAAGGTCAGTCGATCCTTCCGAAGACCTATAATGATTAAACATGCAATACATGCAATTCACATAGCGAAAATTAGTTAGACTCGAGGTCGTAAATTATAGCCGTGCATGGCGTTAGTGGTGATTGGGTTAGTGGAAGTGCTTGGAGGTAGGTAAGCACAATCAGCAAAGGCCGGGTCCCGTTGGGCTTTGGTCTTCTTCAACCTATCACTATGAATTATTTGGACAGTTTGAAGAAGGGGATCCAATACTTCAAACTTATTGCCATGCTTCTCACCAACAACAAGGCGCGGGCCCAAGAATTTCGGCGCCAACTTGGAATTCCTACTTGGACTTTGAACCATTACGGTATCCCCTTTTCTTATTGTTATAGGAACCGCACGCTTATGTTGTTGTGCCATCATCTCGGCACGAGAAGCTTGTAGCCTTTCCTTGACCTTTTTGTGTATATTAGTAAAGACATGCAAATGCTGATCCAGATAGCTATCTATGTTATACACAGGTTTAGTGGGCTTGGCCAATAGGTCATATGGCATCCGTTTATCCGCACCATAAAGTATGTAGTTAGGAGATTTGCCCGTGGACTCGCAAACTGAACTATTAATGCAAGCCGTCACGTAGGGTAACCAATCTTCCCAATCGTCGTGCAAACTGTTTACAACAGGTCTCAACGCGTCCAGGATCTTCCTGTTAACGCGCTCCGCCAGCCCATTCGAGCTTGGATGGTATGCGACCGTGAAAGTCTGCTTAATATTGTACACTGTACAAATCTCCATAAGCAATGCATTACGGAACTCTGCGCCATTATCACTGAGCAATACTCTTGGTGTGAAATAAGGGCAGAAAAGATGACTTATTAATGCATGAGCTACAGTCGCAGCCGTTTTATTCTTCACCGGTGCAAGGACTACAAACCTTGAAAAGTGATCTACACACACCAGAAGGTATTGTGAGCCGTGATGACTCTTGGGTAACTGTAGAAGATCTATTGCAACTACGTCCCATGGTTGCTCAGGTGATGGGTATTCTAATATAGGAGCGGGTCCTGGAGTCGTCCCTTTGTTTTGGGCACAAGAAACACACCTGGCAACATATTCTTCAATGTCCACACGCATCGTGGGCCAAAAATACACACGCCTCGCGGCTGCTAGGGTACGATTACGTCCCGGATGTCCAGCCATGGGCACATCGTGCACAATTTTGAGTACCGTCGGAACAAAAACGTCAGGTATAACAAATTGTTCCACTGGGTCTCTTTTCTGTGGCCAATGTCGGCACAGTACCTTGTCATTCGACAGGAAAAATTGTGAGTAATTCACCGATAATGCTGGTAAGGAGGTCTCATCGCCCGACTCTAAGGCATAGATGACCTTCCCCCACATTTCAAGTTTACGTTGTTCGACGCCCAATTCATAGAGTGAAAAATTTGGCACGGGATTTTCCCCCGTGACCGCACCCACCACCGGAACGTTTCGCGATAACGCGTCCGCTACCACATTTGCACGTCCGGGCAAATATTTGAAGGTTGGGTTAAACTCTTGGATCGTCAGATACCATCGTGCAAGCCTACCGGATAAATTCTTACCCTTGAATAACTCAGTAACGGCTGCATGGTCGGTATAGACAGTTATTGGATAGCCAAAGATAACGTCTTTAAAATGTTTGAGAGCCCAAATTACTCCGAGGGTCTCTTGAAGTGTAACGGAATAATTTACTTCCGCCGGGATAAGAACTCTGCTCGCATACGCGATTACACGGTTCTTCCCTCTTTCGTCTTTTTGCATCAGTACTGCCCCAAGTCCCTTAGCCGAAGCGTCTGTACATAGCTCAAATGGAGCTGTAAAATCTGGGAATGCCAAGACAGGAGCGTTCACGAGTGTAAGTTTTAACTCTTCGAAGCTTTGTTCCTGAGGAGCATCCCAGTGAAATGAGACATCTTTTCTTAACAGCTGGTTTAGGGGAGATGCCTTTCTGGCGAAATCTTTGATAAAGGGGCGGTAAAAGCCGGCTAGTCCCAAAAAGGATCTAACATTCTCAACACTCTGGAGTTGAGGAAAGTTTTTGACGGCCAATACCTTATCGTCCATGGTGTGGAGTCCCTCCCGGTCGACAGTATGGCCTAAGAAGCTAATCTTAGCTTTCAAAAATTCACACTTGGTGAACTTGGTTTTGAGACCAGCTGACAACAGTCGCTGCAAAACTGATTCCAAAGTTTTAAAGTGAGACTCATGGTCTTTGCTAGCAATTATAATATCGTCCAGGTATGCGAACACGGAGTTCCCTATCATACCGGCAAAAATTGTATTTATCATTCTCTGAAAAGTAAGCGGCGCGGATTTCAAGCCAAACGGCATCCGAAGCCATTCGTAGTGACCTCTCGGCGTACTGAACGCCGTAACCTCTCTAGAGGATTCTGCCATGGGTACCTGCCAGTACCCCGACAAAAGGTCCAAACTACTGAAAATTGTATTACCCGGTCCTAACGACATGAGCAGATCTTTTAGGACTGGTAATAGATACCTGTCTTCTTCTGAGACCTGATTCACTCGCCGAAAGTCAATAACTGGGCGAAAAGTTCCATCCTTTTTCGGGACAAGGAACAAAGGACTGTTCCAGGGGGAGCAGGAGTGTTGAATAACTCCTTGCTCTAACATTTCCTCTACATGTGTTTCTACCACAGCCCGTTGGCTATGAGGTAGCCTGTAAGCAGGTATGTAGACAGGTTTTGTCCCTGGACTGAGTTTAATGTGATGCTCCGTTGTATCGGTAGCACCAAGAGCTTCACTGGGGAGTGTTATGACATCTTGGTACTGACCCAAGAGTTCCAAGAGCGAGTGCTTTAACTCCGGGTAGTCCACGACGTTGACAAGCGAACTGAGGGTTGGCACCAGACTCTGCTCGATGTCAACGGCGGACTTCTGCACCGTAGCAACACAAGCAGTAGGTAACTCCAATGGCTCAGGTACCACCTTTCGATCATACACCAACCCTTTCCCAAGGAAAACTCCATGTTTAACTGGCACTGGTCCACCCGTGGTGTTAACAACCAATGCTGATGTGACATGTCCTGCGCCGACAGTGCTAGGTGTCGCCTCTACGGCCAATCGTTTTACTTTACTGGGGCCATCGAGACATACTTCACTGTCTATAGGTGCATCAGGAACCGCCACTGGAACACGTATCGCCATGCGATCGGGGATGTCGTGGTCACCGATAATCGTGGCCTTCACAACTTTCCAACCCGCTGTAAGATTCACGCGAGCGTTAGAGACATGAATTGAGGGAACTACACCAGTCGGTGGCCCTCGCTTATCGCCTCTCTTCCCTCTGAGTGATTTGACATTTAGGGGAGTCAGAGACAGGAGAATCCATCGCCTTTAACTGCTTCCCTTTAAATGTTATTAAATTTAAGTTGGGATCTATCCCAATTCGATTAGACTTCATCGTAGCTAAACCCAACAGCCCGTCTACAGGGAGCTGAAAGTTGGATGCTACATAGAACTCCATATGAACCGGAGGAACCCTTTTGTTCAATGTAATAGGTAAGATCACTGTTCCCTTTATTTTTAAAGATGAACCTGTGACCCCCTTCACATTCAAATAACTCTGGCGTAACGGCCACCGGCCACCACGTGCACTCCTCTTTAGAGCCTGATACGACTCTTCACAGAGTACATTTACAGTAGCTCCAGTGTCCACAGCCAGGGAAAGGTTTTGATGGCTTACCTTCGTGGGTATTGCCATGATGTTTGTTTGTTGGCAGGCAGCCATTATATTGTGGTAAATCGACAAATCCACCGTGCCTGCGCGAGGAAAATCTCCCTCGCTTTTGTGTCGAGTTAACCTGGATGGTGCGACGAGGCTCGCCTGTCTTCCCCCGACGACTTACCTCTCCCAGCAGCCCACTTATACTCATAGTTTTCACGAGCATCTAATATCTGGTAGCAATGGTCGGTATCGTGAGTACCCGTACCGTGGATCGCGCAGTGGTAGGAGGCCCTACTTATTCTGTGCTTTTGCTGCTGTCCCCTCCCCCGGAAGGAAAAGGAAGATTTAAACCTGGTTGAATCCCTTCAATGGCTTCAAATGGGTTTTAATCCCTTCAGAGCCGTGGGTGGCGTTTGTATTTTGATTATCACCCAGTGGTGATGCCTTTCGCTGTTCTGCTCTCTTGCGGAGGCATCTCTTTTCTATATGTCCCACCTTGTTGCAATAGGAACAAATGACTACCTCTTTCGCAGCTGCCCCTGCATAAGAAGGTTGGGAGGGGTTATCGTCCGGTGTTGGAACAGGAGTATTTACTCCTGCAACGGTGGCTGTGAAAGCCGTAGAGTGTACTGTCTCCATAAGCTTGCCGTCTAAGGCCGTTATGAAATCCACTAACTCGTCCTTAGGACTGAAGGGCAAAGCAAGAGCTGCACGACGCACCTTCCCCTGGACATGTAGCATATAGAACAAAAGTTCCAGAAATTTGGACATATTATCCATACTAATTTCTGTTGCAGTACACCAATTTGCTTCCGTTAGAATTTTGATGCACCCCTCCGTTAACGTATTGGCCGCGATAGACCCATCCCATACAGTTTGCGACGCCAAATTCGTTATTATTGAATCAGTTACATGACTTACCTGTTTCACTACGGTGGTTGCTGCCCCACCACTGAAAACTCAGGAAATTCTCCCTGAATTTGTCATAATTTTGTCCTATCTTCCGGGCAGAAAGTGCCGTGCTTTGCATTAATTTTTGAGCTCTCGAACCAGGTTGCAGTCGAGAACGAATGAAAGCAATTTTGTCTGCTGGCCTGCAAACGTCTGAGTTACTCATTACATCCTCACATAGAGTGAGAAATTGATAAGCGCTAAAACCTTCCTCTTCTCCACTAAATGGTCGCACGGATGCCTCTGTGGGTAAAACCTTAAATGAAGTAGGAAATGCAAGTCCAGCATTGGCCTGCCCAACCTGTGATAAACCCGCCATTTGAGGATTTAGGGTTGATGTTATAGGAGTAATGTTAGCAAGAGTAGTATTAGTACTAGCAGCAGTAGTAGTAGTAGTAGTAGTAGTAGTAGTATCAGTACTAGTACTAGTAGCAGTCATCATGAAATATTGTTTACCGCTCCTCAAGGTAAGATTATTCAAGTCTGAGGTTAAATTATCTACGTTTTCTGCTAACTTTTCCTTAGCGTTTGGCATTAATTATATGAGACTATAACGTAGTTATAATTAATTAATTATATACGCAAAACGTCTCCATTTGCTATTTCCAAAAAGAGCATTCTATATTGAGAAATAAATTCTAAGGAAATTTCCTGCCATTGATGACAAGTTATTGTTTATTAACGTCCCCGCTAAAAAGTACCGTTTTCTTTTTTTCCCGCAAGGAAGTCTCCCTACATAGAAAAGAAAATGGGCTAAGGGGTGACTATCTTACATTGATAAGATTTCCTATCACGAGATGAAATCTTACTTAATATCTCATGTCTGTGTAATTAAATAATAACGTGTAAATGTAGTGTTTTTAGCTAAATGCTTGTAACTACTTAACGTAATTGTTGATTGTAGACTGCTCACTCGAAGTTCTGGGCCGGTAGGGGAAGTCTCCTCTCCAGCACCTCGTCGAGCGGCTCCTCTTGTTTGCTGCTTGTCCGTCTTCGGTGAATAAGTTAGATGAATGACTGAGTAACCTTTAATTCCTCTAGGAGCACTAGTCGCAGGAAAGTAGTTCTCAATTAAACACTCATTAACTTATGTCCATTACACCATCGTTTCTCTCTTCTCGAAACAGGCGAAATCGGATTATTTGTTGCGAGTTTCACCATAAGTTTCAGGTGGGCTTTCGTTGTTCTTAACGGATCGCTCACTCGCCCCGGCTGTTGCGCGGTTCAAAAGTTTCGTTTTTTTTTTTTTTGCAAAAAGTTTCGTTTTTTTTTTCTTCAAAAAGTTTCGTTTTTTATTTCAAAAAGTTTCGTTTTTTTGTTTCAAAAAGTTTCATCTCCTCTCACATTTCACTATTTCCAACACAGTTTCAGAGATTGTAATAATTTTTTTTTTTTAGCATTGATCAGTATTCGTGCCACACGCTATCACCACTTTATGTTCTGGATTTTTCCCTTTACGCGAATAATATTCACACAGGTAGACTCACCTTGTTTGTTAGATGATAGTCAAATGTCCAGTAACACATGTTTCAATCAATCTGTTTCGTGGGGAATATTAGTGGTTTCGTGAGGATGTAGAGAGACACTTTGGGCTTTTGGCAGTTCGTATAATTTCAGTTAAAACTATACACTTCGGCGAAAATACGTAAGACAGGAGTCCCAGTCTAACACTCCGCCATGTACCTTGGTTCTTGCCCTTCTCTCGAGCCTCCCGGAGGCAGCGACACACCTCGCCGATGCCTCCCTCGAGCTGGTTGATAATTACTCGTTTATCCTAAGACATTTTACATCTGCTCCCTTCACTCACTTTATTAGCATGGAGCAAATAATGTTTCTACTAGTAAACAAGCATTTTATATTACTACTCTCTATAAATATCTACCATGTTACCATATATATATGGTGTGCTTTATAGCTACATGACATCTCTTAAAAATCTACTAGGTGTGGTGACTCCGGCACAGGGAAAGAGAGGGGACAGAGGCCTCTTTGTAAGCCCTCGCGACAAATGCTGAGTCGACAAACCATGGAGACTGGGGGGGGGGGCCCCAAGTGCCACACCAGTGTCACACCAAACCTTTCACACTGTTCTTATATTCCTTCATTCGTTTCTACCCTACTAATGCCTATAATGCCTTAACACTATAACGTTAAGTTCTTTTCCTCTTCCATCAGTTTCGCACTTTTTCTATAACTCTTCCCCTTCATTATATTATGCATTGCCATAGTGCCATATGACCTCTGATGTCTGGCACATTTTCCCCATTTTTGCATTAAATCAATCAATCTTTCCCTTCCCCCCTCGCTCTCTCTCTCTCTCTGGAACTCTAAAATAGGAGAGCAGAAATATAAAGTTGCTTTTGCAGTAGCCTAACTATAACTAGTTTAATGTTGTGGTTCGTTTTTTACTGTTACATAAATAAGTTCATTGAGCTTCTTTTGACCAGTCATATTCGCATTCTGCATGTTAATCCAAAAAAGGACGCCATAAAATCCGCCCATCACACCTCTTCCCCGCGGGATGTTTTAACCACCAACATTGCTGTCAATTTATCACTCGCTGATAAGTCTTTCCCTCTGTAAAAAACCGTTCGCCCCCTACTGCGTATAGCCTACCTTCCCCCTCATCTCCCTTTCTCTCTCTCTCTCTCTCCTTCTCTCTCTCTTTTCCCCCTTCTCTCTCTCCCCTTATACCCCCCCCGCCGCTGCTCGCCGTCACTCTAAACACAGTTTCATACTACCCTTTAATTTAAAAGGTTCCAAAAAATCTGATTTAAAAAATTTGCTCTTATTAAAAAAAAAATCTTTTCTTCTGGTAATCAAAACTGGGACATCGGTCTAAAAAACATAATAAAAAAAAGGGAAACTACAAAGGGCCTGGACCTACACGGGGTAGTTCCTGTCTCACTCGGTTTATCACTTACTGTTTTTGGTTTTTCCTCTTTTTTTTTCTCGCCTCATTTGCGTCTTGTAACCTTTCTCCATTACTTTTCTAATTTCGGATTTAAATTAGGCCTTCCCTTAAAAGACGAGCCTTCGAGGCACCCCAGTCGTGATTTGCCCTAGTCTTGGCAGCACTGCCTCGTGGTCTTTCTCGCCGACACCGCGACGCGTGTGGCAGTTTTCTTGAAATGTCTTCCACCTGATGGTCGGCCAACCCTTTTGATGAGACTTTGATCTTCCTCCTCCTTCGTCCCCTTCGTTACAGCGCTACAGCATACGCTGTAACCGAAAACCCCCCTCCCCCCAAAATTTTTTTTTTTTTTTTTTTTTTTTTTTTTTTTTAATATGACCATTTTAGGAGCTTTTGAAACCATTTTAAAGCTATTTGGGAAATTTTAATTTATTTGCGAAGAAGTTTGGTCCCCTTCACGTGGCCCAAGTGGAAGTAGCCCCACGGCACTGTGCCAGGGTGCCACCCCCTACTAATCCCGTAGCTACCCACTGCCAGTACATATAAAAACATTTTACTCAAAGAAAACATATTAAAATTTTTTTTATTTTTCCTTCCTCTCTCTCTCTCTCTCTCCTCCTCCCTTCTCTCTCTCCCCTCTCTTCTCTCTCTCATGCATTACCGATGTACCTACTGATATTACCGCAAGCTGCCAGCAGGGTTTTGGGCTATGATATGATGAAATTTAACAAAAAAGCACTTATCAAAGGAAGAAAATGAAACACACACACACACACACACACAACAAAACACCATGGTGCCTGCTGGCTCGGGGATTGGGCGGCGGGGCCCCAAAGCGGGGGTCGGGGGGGCGTTCAATCAAGGCCACCGAGTCATCTCGGGGGCCTTTTTAAAACCCCCCTTGCCATGCCGCGCCGCTTCCGGGGGGTTTTCACTGAAAAATGTGGGGGGTTAGTCCCCTTGAGCAAAGGAATGAGTGTGTGGGGTTGCGAGTCCCCCTTACCCGGATCGGTTACGCCTTGGCTACATCAGACCTGTGGCAGGTCGCGGGATTCGGACGCGCCACACTTCTCCTCTGCTCCTGTTGACCCCCCCAAACAGAAACTCGGGGAGCTTACTCCCTGCATGCCGGAGTCGTGGCTTTGCTGCCTCTGGGTCGACCACGGGTGGACATCTGTGGCAATCGCCAGCTCAAGAAAATTTTGGGATGGGTTCTTCCCCGCCCCACGTTTTGGGGGCTGCAAATTTTTCAATGTTTTAATTTTATCAACAAAGATTTTTTTGTCTTCATGTGCCCTGGTCGACCCTTGGCGAAAAAATTTTATCAAAACAAATTCATGCTCGCTGTAACTTGCTGGAATAGGGACACGTCTGTTACAAAAAAAAAATTTACCGACTTAAATTTATTATATAACTTCATTCTTTTCTTTTTTTAATAGCAGTCGAAATGATCTAAACTACTACTTAGCGGTAAAGTTAAGGGCTTAATGCTGTATTTAAAAAAAAAATCATCATGGAAACAACCAATTTATATAACGAGAGCATAAAGTAACACAGAAAACGAAGGACACAGTCCCCTACCCCCCCATGGAGGTTTTTCCCGATAAATGTACTAACGGTACCGTCCCTTTTCCGGGGTTAATGAGGGGAAACCCCGGTACCCCTGAGCACCTCCAGCTACCCCTTTCCCGCAGTGGGCCTTAGCCCCGGCAGGAGGGGGACGTGCGCCTCTGCTCGCTACAAATAAGGTGACAAGTGTGGTGATCGTTTGACAAAACAGTCCTCATAAGTATGATTTTTTAATTAGTTCCCGGTCTGGAGTGAAATAAATTTCTGCAAGTGCACAGTGATCGTTGTACGAAATCTGTGGCGGGGTTCAATATCTTACAGTGGAAGTTTTGATGGCTTTTGTTTTTTCGGATAAGCTACCCTGGGAACATATTCTCCTAGGGGCGTAATGTCGCCAGGCGCCCTTTTTACAATTTTCACCACTTTTAACACCACTACAGACTTGTGTGTGCCCCAAAAAGGGGATGCCCGTAGTTTGTTTGTACCGTCTTGTGACTTGTAAGTTAAAGTCTGTAGTGTGAATTCGCCTGGGACATTATGCACCGTGGGGGACTACGTGTTTTTGACTGTATAAAGGTTTTTTAAAAGGGGGTAGTTATCGGGAGTGTTCAATGTGTTATATAACCTTCATGACAAAAATAAGTTTTTTGGAAAGTTTTAGTCTTCTTCGGGAACCCTATTTCTTTAAAGTGACTTTTTTCAATAAAATATAATCCATACAGACTTTAGTGTGGTGGGGTTTTCATTTTTGATCATTTGGCTATAGTTGGCTTAGGAAATGTTAAAATAGTTTGGAATAGGTTTGAAGTTAAAACCCCTTTAGATTCAAAGGCAGTGCATTGGCGTTTTTTTAAACCCCTTCCCGCCCACATCTTTTCCCTTTGCTATAAGAATTTTTTTAGACCTAATTACAAATAACTGATTTTACCAATTTAATTGACACGGAACCAAGCGTATCTATAATTATTTTTTATATTAACAAAATCTTTAATGGTACCCAGATTAAAATTTAAATTACTTTCTGGGCTTCAAGGAGTCCATATATATCATTGCAGTTTTTGTTAATAGTGCATCTAAAACATCCTGAGTCTAGGGTGTTATGATGTAACCTTTGAGTAGTAATAGTGACTATGATAATACGGTCATGCGTGGATGGGTGACCTGGGTTGAAAAAAAATACCTGGGAAATTTTTTTTTTTTTTTAATTACATGCGAGCGTGAAAATGTTTCGGCAGGGCCCAAGCATGTACTTGTGCATTCAGAAATAAAGGGTTAAATGCCTGGGCAATTTGGGGGTTTTGAAAATAAAAAAAAGCGGTTAAAAAATTTCTAGGAATGCATAAGCGATCTACCGCCCTTAATTACTTCAATCTTGGAATTTTACACTTCAATGTTCTGGAATTTTACAGTAACTACCACGTGTAAGTCTCTACGTCAAGCAGCTTACTTATAATTAAGATTTCGGTGCGAATGTATATTTAAAAATAGGAATAGAAATTTATGAACTTCGCTTTGACTATAAACTAAATTAAAGTATAAGTAGTCTTATACCAAGCATGAATGTATTTTTTTCACCCGTTCAAAGAGTATTTGAATAAATAAAAATATTTAGATCTTTGTCAAGCAAAACTTTTTCGGTAAGAAATTAATTTTATTTGTTTGGGACCATTAAAAAATGACTTACCTTTTTGTCAATTCTAGTCTCCCTTGTGGCGCATTCATGGCCCCCCTAGAAAATTGTGACACTAGGTACTACCTTCCTACCAGAAATAGCCTTCCAATTTTTGTGGATTACAATAACATAGGCCCAAGTCTAGCCTAAAAACCTGCAAATTATATTTGGTATTCTTGAAAAAAGATATGTAGCACAAGGCTACACTACCCCCCCCACTCTCCCAGTCACTCGTAAAACTTAACTACCTCTCTCCCATCCTTAAGGCGGTACATAATCTTTAAACGGCCTTTTTGTATTGGTATGCGAATGACTTTTGTTGTAAGACTTGTTGTATTATGTTTTCAATCCAGGCCTTTTCAGATCCCTTACCACAGTCTCCGCCACCGCCATGTGCTCGCCTACCTTGGGGCGGCGCCTAGCAGGGCTGTGCCTGCTGCTGGGGGTGCTCACGCTTGTAAGTACTCTATAAAGACTGCACAAATGTTGTTCGTACATATTACACTGGATGCGTAATTTAGGAAACTTTCACCATGAGTGCATTTTGCGCTTTTGGTAGTGTTTAAGAGCATACTTCCTACCTACATAAGTTTATGTAGCCCAATTGCATAACTGCATTATCTACCTCGCTTATCTGTTACTTGAAAGTTTACTTTAAATTTAAGATTCTCAATGTAATCTTTAGTGTTTAATAAAAGCACTGTTGTTCCTTGCCATACTAGCCCACTGTACTAGCCACACACTAGCCCTACTGTAGCCCCAACAAGTGTCCCTGTGCACACCCTCGCCCCGTCCTTGATGGTGACGCTTGTTACAGATGCAGGCTGTGCCAACCACGGGGGAGGGACTTGAGTCACAGAAATGGTACAACGGGATATGGAACAAAATTCGCTCCGGCATGACCGGAACCTACGACACCGTGGGTAAGTAGCCTGGCTAAACCTGCTGAATGGTAGTCTTGAGTGGATGCCACTGTTCAGTGATCGAGCGTGAGCACATCGTGGAAATAGATGAAGAGTTTCTTTATTAATATTTTTAGTCTGCTTTAATTTGATAATGTTCCCGTACAGATAAGGTAAAGAACGTGTTTAGGACCGCCACCACTACAGTGGCTGCAAGCGTCGATGAGCTGAAGAACATGCCGTATAACCTGGGGCGCACCGCTGCCTACCCGCAAACCCAACACCCTGCGCGTGAACTAGGTACGGACAAGGTCGCAATCAAAGCCTTTAGAATTACCCAATTCTAAAGGCTTTGGTCAAAATAGCTTATTGTTTAGGTAACTAATTTCTGGGAAAAGTGAAAATGAAAGTTGCATATTATGTTGTAGGTAATTTACTTTAGTTTTTACTTTAACTACCTCTAGTGGGTTTCGCTGCCTCTTGTAGCTTCCATATTATCTTTTTATTGTCAGATCTATCGCTTGGTTGCTTAAATTATTATTTCATAAAGGTTAAGTTAGTTAAAACAATGGCGTTAGGTTGAACAGACGAATCACTACCACTTCATACCGGTGAGAACTATTTGTTTATATTTAAATCTGGTTCAAAACCTTATTCTTTTCCTGGGCATGGCTGAGATATTTTTTCTTCGTGGTACAGCTCTGCCCCTGTACCGGTTCCTGGGTGTGGACGAGAACGTGCTTCACCACCTCAAGAGCTTCCAGTCTCCCGCCCAGCCCGCCGCCATGACCATGTTCGAACACCGCGGCGTGATCTTCTGGCTAGTCACTGAGACCTTCACGGACGCTTTCGGCGCCATCATGCCCGGCAGGAACGGACGCCTCTACGTGTATGCAGTGCGGGTCAGTGAAGTCTTGTGTGATACCGATAAGAATAATCATTAATACTCTCTTGGCTCTATGATGAGTAAATTATAGTGTTAATCTCTTTTAATCAGTTTAGTGCTTCGCTTCACTGTAAACTTAAGTAGTTAAACTTAGAGCTTGTCATATAGTTACGATTAGCTTAGGTAGTCTATAATTTTACTTAGAGATTTCGATAGCACCTCCTTTTCTTATCAGTTTGCGTATCTCTCCTGGCAGTTTTGAAGTCAGTTTAGCTTTTAGAATAAAGCTTTTATTGATTTGAGTCTGCTTTACAGGGCAATCACCTAATGAGCACGGTAGTGGAGACCAACGGAGCCGTGAAATGTGAACTTATCCTAAAGGCAACTCATTTCGTGGACTTTGTGTGTGCCGAAAGACTGCACCAGCACTTCCAGGCTAATAAGGTAAGGGGGCTAAAAGTTTTTTAGTTTTATAATTGCATGAGTTTTATTGGTACAGGGACATAGATTTTGAGATCTATCGATGGATCGCTATATATAGTATGTTACCGCAGACATTTAATATTTCTCTTAAGAATTAAAAATTAGCATGGGCTTTCTGTGTACTTTTACTTTATCGTTTTTTAATTACTTTTTAAAAGGGGGCATTTTTCTATTTTAAATTATTTTAAATTTTTATTTTTTAAATTAAACTTGCTGGCATTAGTTTAGTTAATTTTTTCTAAAAGAATATTTCCACCACGCTCCTTTAGTATTTGGTCCCAGTTTATTGCCCCCCCNTTTTAGCAAACGGCACGACCTTGTAGTGACTGGTATGGAAAATCCGGGGTTCTTCCTTCCTGAGACCCCTTTAAATTTTTCTAAAGGGTTTTAAATTATCCTAACCGTTTTTTCTGTTTAACTTTTCCTTAGCGTTTGGCATTAATTATATGAGACTAAAAACTAGTTATAATTATTAATTATATACGCAAAACGTCTCCATTTGTTTATTTCCAAAAGAACTTTTTCTATTTTTGAGAAATAATTCTAAGGAATTTCCTGCCTTGATGACAAGTTATTTTTTATTAACGTCCCCGCTAAAAAGTCCCGTTTTTTTTTTTTTTCCCGCAAGGAAGCCTCCCTACATAGAAAAGAAAATGGGCTAAGGGGTGACTATTTTACACTGATAAGATTTCCTATTACGAGATGAAATCTTAATTAATATCTCATGTCTGTGTAATTAAATAATAACGTGTAAATGTAGTGTTTTTAGCTAAATGCTTGTAACTACTTAACGTAATTGTTGATTGTAGACTGCTCACTCGAAGATCTGGGCCGGTAGGGGGAAGTCTCCTCTCCAGCACCTCGTCGAGCGGCTCCTCTTTTTCGCTGCTTGTCCGTCTTCGGTGAATAAGTTAGATGAATGACTGAGTAACCTTTAATTCCCCTAGGAGCACTAGTCGCAGGAAAGTAGTTCTCAATTAAACACTCATTAACTTATGTCCATTACACCATCGTTTCTCTCTTCTCGAAACAGGCGAAATCGGATTATTTGTTGCGAGTTTCACCATAAGTTTCAGGTGGGCTTTCGTTGTTCTTAACGGATCGCTCACTCGCCCCGGCTGTTGCGCGGTTCAAAAGTTTCGTTTTTTTTCTTCTTTTTTCTCAAAAAGTTTCGTTTTTTTTTTCTCAGAAAGTTTCGTTTTTTTTCTTTTTTTCAAAAAGTTTCGTTTATTTGTTTCAAAAAGTTTCGTTTTTTTGTTTTTGTTTCAAAAAGTTTTTTTTTTTCAAAAAGTTTCGTCTCCTCTCACATTTCACTATTTCCAACACAGTTTCACAGAGATTGTAATTAATTATTTAGCACTGATCAGTATTCGTGCCACACGCTATCACCACTTTATGTTCTGGATTTTTCCCATTACGCGAATAATATTCACACAGGTAGACTCACCTTGTTTGTTAGATGATAGTCAAATGTCCAGTAACACACAGGCCCGTGGCCAGGACTTGACATTCGGGGGGACTATTTCCATCGTAGGGGGCTTAACTTTTTTATACTTTTCCTTCCACGTATATTTCTACTCGAATGTCTTGTATGAACATGTGATGAACCAAGTTTCTTATATAATGTATGATTGTATAACTATATGATATTTTTTATTAACAAAGTTTTATTTAAAAAATTTTGTTTTATTGTAAAATTTATTTTAAAATTAAAACTTCTGGGGGGCTAATGAGTTTCTTGGGGAGCTAAGCCCCCCATAGCTCCCATGTGGCTACGGGCCTGCTCTACCCCCCCCCCCCTTCCCTGTGGCTGATTCACGCCTCAGGCACAGAAAGTCCCATGGATTTCTTGAGGCGGTTGTCATTCACGCCACGGAGGGCATTACGGCATTACTTATATTGACTAAAAAACGTCTAATGGTTGCCAAATTTTCAGTGGAATTACGCTCTGGGTCTCAAGGGGTTAAAAGGCAACCAAATTACTTACGATTGATATTACGAATATTGTCACTATCATTCACTTTTTCTCAGCCGTGCCTTTCTTCAAATCTTTTTTATTTCCCGACGTAAGTGTAAAGCATGGAACCAAAACAATACAGACTCAGAAATATCCTACCGTTGAATTAAGAGATAAAACATAAGAAAAAGAGCTACACGAAGCAGTTTTTTAATTTTTTTTTTTTAAAATTTTTTTTTTAAAGCCAAATTTTTTTTGGAATTTCCCAAATTTTAAAATTCTTTTTTGCCAAAACCCCCCTATCACCATTTTAAATTTTTTTTGGTTCCCCTGGGAATTTTTCCCCAAAAAATTTCCCGGGGCCCGAATTTTTTTATATTCCCCACAAACCCGGTTTTTAAAATTTTTTTTTTTTTTTTTTTTTTTTTTTTTTTTTTTTTTTTTTTTTTTTTTAAAAAAAAAAAAAAAAAAAAAAAAAAAAAAAAAAAAAAAAATTGTTTGTTAAGGGTGGCCAAATTCCAGTAAAAACGGCCCGGGCCAAAAGGGGTTGGGGGAATTTTTAAAAATTACTTAATTTTTTAAAATTTTCCTTTCCACTTTTTTTTACCGTTGCCTTTTCTTAAACCGTTTTTTATTTACAATGAAATGAAGGGAACCCAAAAAATTTTTTACAAGTTTAAAAAATAGTTTATTAAAAATTTTTTAAAATTTAAAAACGGGGGGAAAATAAGGGGCAAGCCCCCAACCCCAGTGTTTTGGGGTTTAAAACCCCCCCCCCTTTTCTAATTCCCCCCAAAAGGCAAAACCCAATATTTTCTTAGGGGGGTTTTCATTACGACCAGGGAAAACATTTTATTTTGATTAAAATCCAATTTCCCCAAATTTTCCCCCCGGGAAAACCTCCCCCTTTCCAAAAAACCCCGGCCCCCCAAAACCTTCTTTGGGGTTTTCCCCAAAGCAATCTTCACTTTTTCCCCCGGTGGGGGTTTTTCCCAACCAAAAATTTGAGGGGGAAGGGGGAAAAGGGGGAAAAAAACTAAGAAAGAAAAAAATTTTTTCCTTAATTAAGAGCAAAAAACTTTAAAAAAAGAGGGTAAAGAAGTAAGCGAAATTTTAATTTTTGTTTAGATAAAGGCAAATTCCTATTTAATAAGGAAGCAGGGGAAAGGGAAAAAACTTTTTTTTTTTTTGGAAAACCCCCAAAAAAGAAATCCCCCATTGCCCCCCCGGAAAATGGGGGTTATTTGGGGGGAATTTCAGGGGTTTTTATTGGGGGATACTTTCCAATAACAAAAGGGCCTTTTTGGGTAACGTGAAAGCAAAACTGAAAAAAAAAAATTTTTCCCAAAATTTTAAACGCGCAAAAAACCAAACCCCCCGGGGGGGAAAGGGCAAAGGAAGAAACCAAACAAAACCCCAAAAAGGAACCGACGGGACAAGACACAGGCAAAAACGTGAGGGGGTTTTTTTTTTAAGGGGGCCTCCGGCCACGGGCCCGGGTTTCGTGGGGGGAAATTTTCCCGGGGATTTTTAGAAAAACTTCTTTACAAAAATTCCCCTTAACCGGGGGATTTTTGTGGTTAAAAAAGGTTCCACAAAAACCTTTTTAAAAATTATAAGGCGTTTTTCCAAGCTCGCTTTTTCCCAAATAAACCCCCACTTTCGCCCCGACCCGGGGAACCCCAAACCTGATAAACACACAACAAAACCACCACACCACACCACCCCACCCAAAAACACACCAACCCCCCCCACACCCCACCACCCCCCACCCCCCCACACAAAACCACACCCCCACAAAAAACCACAAACCAAACAAAACCCCCAAACCTTTTCCAAAACCCACACCCACCCCCCAAAAACCAAACACACACAAAACAAAAACCACCCACACACACACACAACACCACACACACACACACACACACACACACACACACACACACACACACCCCACACACACACACACACACACACAACACACCACCACACACACAAAAACCCCAAAACACACACACACACCCACCAACACAACACCCACCCCACAACACACACCACCAAAAACCACACCCCCTGTAAAAACAAAGCAAAAATGCTTTTTTATCTAAGCTTCAGAAACTTACTCTCCCCTTTCACACATTGCAAATAAATGCAAAATAAGTAGGTAATAGCAATAAAGGTAGGAGGCCCCCGGCTTAGTATAAACGTAATTTTTTTTCCCTTTTTTTTTTTTTTACGTTTGGAGTTCACTCAATTCCTTCCCTTCCCCTTTTTCACCCCCAGGCCCTTTCCCTTTTTTCCTCCTCCTCCTCCTCTTCCTCCGAATAATCCCAACAACAAACCGGCCCCAAAGCATCTTGGGTCAAAGAAAAAAGGGGAAAAAAAAAATTTTTACGAAATGGGAAAAAAAAAGTTGAATTTCCCCAGTTGGAGGAGGAGGAGGAGGGGGAGGAGAAGGAGGAGAGTACGGGAGGAAAATATAAACCGGCCACAAGGAGGAGGAGCGGGGAGGTTTTATAAAAAAGGCTCACCCTTCTGCAGTAGACGTCACTTCTACACTGTCCTCAAACAACCCCTAGCAAGGTAAGAACTTGAGTCTATCCTATGAAAGTGTGCTCTCTCTCTCTCTCTCTCTCTCTCTCTCTCTCTCCTCTTCTTCTCTCTCTCTCTCTCTCTCTTTTTCTCCTCCTTTTTTCCCCCTTTCCTTTCACTCTCCCTTTCACTCTAACTTCACTTTTTTAAAACCCCCAAAACCTTCCACTTCTCACTCTTTCCTTTTTTTAAACCCCCTTTTTTCACTCTTTCTCCCCCCCTTTTTCCCTCTCTTTCTTTCTCATTCTCACTCCCCTCCCCTTTTCCCCCACTCTCCCTCATAATAAAATATTTTTATATATTTTATATATTTTAATATATATATATAATTAAAAATTTTATATTATATATATAATTTTTATAATAAAATTATATTATATATATATAAAAATTTTATATAAATAATGTGGTTCCTTTTTACAAAATAAATTACCCTTTCGTTCATGATGGTGTTTGGGGGTTGAGGGTGATGATGGTGTGGGTATGCGGGATAAAGGCTCCCCCCCCCCCCCGCGTAACCACAGCAGGGGAAGTCCTGTCCGTCCCCGGGGGGGGTCGTACGGTAAGATTTCCCTGAAAAAGCGATGAGAAATTTACGGGGGGCGGCGGTCCCAATACGGCGGGGCTTTACAAGAACCTATTATAAATGAGCTTGCCGGGTCCCCTCGATTCCTTTTTACATGGGACATTTAAGAAACTCGTTACCTTTTGATTAAAAAGATTGCACGTGCACACCTTTGTTTTTTTTGTTTTCCTTATTTTTTGGGCAGTTTTGGTGTATGACTGAGGGGTATCATAAAGGCATGTTTTTTTCATGTCACGCCCCTTCTAAAATTTTAAAACCTGAAATGCTCCCCCCCTCCCCCCGGTTTCCCCGCTGCAAAAGATTTTTCTACTCATTCCCCTCCTTATTTTTCCCCCATTTTTCAAATTTGCAAGAAAAATCAGTTTTTTTAAACCCCTTTAAATCCCTTTCAGGGTAAACCTAAAATCTCTCTTGTTTCTATATTTCCCCAAACCTTTCCCCTATGACTTTTTTTTTTTCCCAAGAAGGGTGAAAAGGGACCACCTCCCGACCCAAAATTTGGCCCCACCCCCCCTTTCTTTATTTTTTATTTGTCTTCTTTTTTTGGGGTTTTGACAACAAAAGGGGGGTTTTCTTTTACCTTTTTTTGTGTCCTTTTCTTTTCCTTTGTGTAAAAAAAAAGGGAAAAAAAAAAGATTTCCCTACTTTTCCTTTACCAGCCTGAAAAGGGAAAAATTGCCATAGTTTTCTTCTTTCAGCCCCTCTCTCTTAACAAAAGTTCACCACCCCATTATGCTTCTTTTAATAAAACATTTTTCTTGCAGGTTTTTCGATATAGAAGCTTTTTTTTATCCATTGTCCTGGGACCCCCTTGGGACTTTTTGGGAAAGGTTTTCCAAGAACACCCTTAAATTTTTTGGGCTTACTGAAGGACCTCGACGTGCCACTGGGTATCCTTTTACCCCCCTGAAAATCCTAAAAAACACGTGGGAAAATTTTAAAGGTTTACCCCGGGACAAGGATTTACTAAAGGCCCCTTCCCCTCCACCCTTGGGGGTCGTTTTCCATGGGGAAAGGGGTGTAAATTTTCAACAGGCTTTCGGGAAATTTTAAAAAGTCATTTTGAGCCCAAAGTTTTTACGGGTATACAGGGGGTTCTATGGCGGGGGAAAATTCCGAACTGTATAAAATGAACTTTTTTTAAATTTTTCTGGGAAATTATAATCAGCACAAAAAAATATTATTGCAATCACCAAAAAAATTTAATTTTTATTATAATATTTCAAAGGAGTTTAAATGAACACATCAGTTGTCATGCTAATTGCAGTAGGGGAAACAGCAACCCACAGCTTTCTATGTACGTTTTCGTAACAATTGAAAAAAAGACACTTTCAATCAAATAAAATTTGGGATATATAAAATTTTATTTTTTATACAATTTCAAAAAAATTCACATGGATTTTTAATCAACCAACCAAGTTTTTGAAAAAATAGGCTGAAAATTTATAATAAATATACGATAATTACAGTGCCATTTTGGGTTTAAATTTTTTCCCCCGTAGTTCAGTTACTAATGATGCCCTTTCCCAAACCTTTTCTCGTCCCCCCGGGCCCGGGGACGTGGGTCCCCCCCAGGCCCGTGGCCAGGATTTTGACATTCGGGGGGACTTTTTTTCCATCTTTAGGGGGCTTAACTTTTTTATACTTTTCCTTCACGATATTTCTACTCGAATGTTTTGTATGAACATGTGATAAACCCAAGTTCCATTATATAATGTATGATTGTTTAAAGTTTTTGATATTTATTTTTAAACAAAGTTTTTTAAAATATTTTTTTTTTATTGAAAATTTTTTATTTTAAAATTTAAAAAAATTTCCCGGGGGGGGTAATGGGGTTTCTTGGGGGGGCCCTAAAGCCCCCCATGGGCCCCTTTTGGTTTAAGGGGCCCGGGCTCTCCCCCCCCCCCCCTTCCCCCTGTGGTGATTCACCCTGGGCCCAAAAAGTCCCAGGGATTTTTTGGGGCGGTTGTCTTTCACGCCACGGGGGGCATTACGGCTTTAAATTATATTGAAAAAAAATCGTCAAAGGGGTTTTCCCAAATTCAGGGGAAAATTCCCGCTCTGGGTCTAAAGGGGAAAAAAGGGGGCCCCCAAAAAAACTTACGATTGATATTACGAATTTGTCACTATAAATTTTCATTTTTTTTCTCAGCCGTGTTTTTCCCTTAAAATCTTTTTTTTTTTTTCCTGACGAAATTTTGAAATGAAAAGGGAAACCCCCAAAACAATAAAAAGACATCAAGAAAATAACCCAAACCTTTGGAATTAAGAGCAAAAAAAAACATAAAAAAAAATAAGGAAGCAAACCCCGAAGCAGTGTTTTCTTTTAAATTTTCACACTTGTTCAGTATGAAAAAAAAAGGGAAAACCCAATTTTTAAATATATGGGAAAGTTCACTTTGGAACAGATCATGAAAAATTGTTTTTGTTTGATTAACACATCCATCTTCACCCACCATCCCCCTCCCCACCCCCCACCACCTCCCCCACCTTCCGCCCCCCCCGGGCCCCCCCAAACCGTCATGTTTTGGTTTTTCCCCGAGCAAGCTTCACGTTTTTTAAAGGGGGGGGGGGGGGGGGGGGGGAGGGGGAATCTCCCGAGACCAAAAACCCGGGAGGCGGATTTTTGGGGTAAAGGGTAAAAAGGAAGGTGAAAAGAAAAAAAAATCCTGCCCTTTTAACTGCAGCAAGACAAAAAACATTAACCAGAGGGGAAGACGGCGTAAAGAAGAAGCGAGAATAGATTTTTTAGCCTGAAGGAGTATTGCTAGGTAACTGAAGAGCGCGGGAAGGAAAAAAACGTTTTAATGCGGGAAAGTCGGTAGAAAAAAGGAAAAAAACCATACATCCCAAAAGGGGAAAAAGGGTTTTATTTGGAAGGAGAATTGTACTACTGGGATTATTTAGATCACTTTTTTTTAACAAAACATAAATATCCATATAAAAGGGATATACATTTTAAGTATAAGTTTTAAAACCTAAACTGATTTAAAAAAATTATGGTTTTAAAAACTTGAATCTACAGCGCATTTTCCTCAAAAAAACACCAACACCACGCACCCCACGCACGCACGCACGCACGCACCCCCCACGCACCCACGAAACCCCCGCACCCAGGGCACGCCCACGCACGCACGCACGCAGGGCACGCACGAAACGCACGCACGCACGCACGAAACGCACGCCCCACGCACCCGCACCAGGGCCCCAACGCACCACGACACGCCCCCACGAAACCAGCACCCCGACCCCCACGCACCCCGCCCCACGCCCCACACCCCAACCCCAAACCCCACACACCCCCAAACACACACCCACAAACCCAAACACCACACACCTTTTTAAAAAAAAGCACATGCTTTTTAAAATTCTAAGCTTCAAAAAATTATCTTAATTCACACTTTGCAAAAAAATTGCAAAAATAAGTAGGAAATTTAAAAACCCAAATAAGGGTTTTAAGGGGGCACGACTTAGTATGAACGTTAAAAAAATGCAGAAAAGGATGAAAAAATAAATACAAGGGATGCGTAACTTTAGTTATGAGGGGGAGTTTGAAGTTATTAAAATTACACTCACTCGGGGAACGCAGAGTAAAGGGGCGATCGGGATAAATTTTTTTTTTTAAATGGTAAAGGGGATTTAAAAAAGGGAGGGGTAGGAAAATTTTCCTTAGGTTTTTAAAACCAGGGTAGAAAAAGAAGAAAAGGTTTTTAAGGGCTGGAAAAGCGTAAAATTTAAAAAAGGAAAAATGGGGAAAAAACGGGTTTTCCACAAATGGGGGGTGGAATAAAGGGGGAATTTCTCAGTAACGGTTGTTATGGGGAGTCTTTAGGGGAGCTTTAAAGGGGAGCTGGATAAGTTCATGGATGGGGATGAAAGGTGATGTGGGGTAGGGGTTTTTTTGCCCGGAACTACCACGTGTAGGCCCGCGGCCCCTCTTGTAGCTTCCTTTTTTTTCTTATGTTTTTTAATTTTTTTTTCCCTTTACGTTTTGGGAGTTCATTTTCAGTTCCTTCCCTTTTCCATTTAAACCCCCCGGACCCTTTTCCTTTTTCCCTCCCCCCTCCCCTTTCCTCCCCCAAAAAGCTCCCAAAAACAAGGCCCGGGCCAAATCATCTTTGGGAACAAGTCAAAGGGAAAGAAAATTTTTCGAAAACAAAAAAAAAAATTGATTTGCCAGGTTGGGAAAGGGGGAGGGGGAGGGAAAGGGGGAGAAGGAGGAGAGTAAAGGAGGCAAAAATCACCCGGGCCTAAGGGGGAGGAGGGAGGGGTTTTAAGAGGCTCATCTTCTGCAGTAAAAGGGGGTCACTTCTTTCACTTGTCCCAAACAACAAAAGCCCGGGAAGAATTTTAGTCTCATCCTTTTGAAAGTGTGTGCCCCCCCTCTCTCTCTTCTCTCTCCCCCTTTTCTCTCTTTTTCTCTCTTCCTCCCCCTCTCTCTCTCTCTCTCTCTCTCTTCTCACCCCCTTTCAACCTTTTTCCCTCTTTTTTCCCTTTTACTCTCCCACCCCACTTTCCTTTCACAAATCACCCTTCCCCTCTCTCTTCTCTCACTCTTTTTTTACACCCTTTTTCCCCCTTTTCTCTCTCTTTTTTACTCTCTTTCTTTTTTCATTCTCCTCACTCACCTCACACCTTTCATATTATATATTATATATATATATTAAAATATATATATATATTATATAATATTTTTATATATATTATATATATAAAATAAAAATTGGGGGTCTCCTTTTTTTCAGTATTATTTGCCCTTTGTTGGCCTGATGGTGTGGTGGTGATGGTGAGTGGTGTCGGTAGCGTGGCCCGAGGCTCATCGCTTTTACCACAGCAGTGGAAGTCCCGATCCGTACCGGGGGGGCTCTTTCGGTAGAACTCCCGTGAAAAGGGATGAGTACTACGGCGGCGAAAGGTTCCCAAAACGGCGGGGGCTACAAGAGACCGATTATAAATTAGCTTGCCCGTCCCTCGATTCCCCCCTACTGATGACGATTTTAAGTACTCTGTTTCCAATTAAAAAAAAGGGGCCCCCTTTTCACGTTTCACCCCCTTTGTTTTTTTTGTTTTCCTTTCTTTTGGGGGAGAAATTTTTTGTATGGGCTGAGGGGTATCTGAACCATGTTTTTTTCATTTCTCCTGCTCTTCGAATTGTTTTTAAATTGCCCTGCCTCCCCCCCTCCCGCGGCCCTTTGCGCACAAAACTTTTTTACTCATTCTCATCCTTATTTCCCCCATTTTTTTAAAGCAAAAAGTTAAACAATTTTTTCTTTTTTCAAACCCTTCACTGGTAAACTCTTAACTCTCTCTTTGGTTTTCCTTTTGTTCCCACCTTCCAAGACTTAAATTTTTCAAAAGAGGAGTTTACAAACACCCCCCCGATCAAATTTGGGCCCCCCCGCCTTTTTTTATTTTTTATGTCTTTTTTTAAAGGGATGACAACTAAGGCGGGTTTTCTGGGTTTCCCCCCTTTTTTTTGGGCCTTGGTTTATTCCTTTTTATGAAAAAAAAGAAAAAAAAAAAATTTCCCTAAAATATCCTTTACCCGGAAACCTGGAAAAAGAAAACTTGCCATATGCTTCATTTTTCAGCGCCCCTCTCTATACAAGTTTCCCCCAAAACCCCCTCTATGCTTCGTAAAAATAGCAATTCTTCAGTTATTTCGATAAAGAGAATTTTTTTATCCATTTTCCGGGGATCCTTGAATATTGGAGGATTTTCAAGAAAAATCCTTAAGTTCTTTGGTCCCCTTTTTTGAAGGGGCCCTGACGTGCTCCCCTCGTATCCTTTTCTTCCTGAACATCCTGAAAAAAACGTGGAAAAAATTTTTCGGTATCCCGGAAAGAAGGATTTACTAAAGGCTTTTTCCCTCCACCCTCGGGTCGTGTTTCCCTCGGGATAAGTGTCCTTTTCAAAATGGCTTTTAGGAAATTATAAGTCGTTTTAGCCCCAAAGGGTTTTTAAGGAAAACAGTGGGCTATGCCGGAGTAATCACGAAAGGTATCAAGGAAAAATTTTTTTGATTTTTCTAGGAAAATAAACAGCACATAAAAAAAATTATTGCCAAATCAAACCCTAAATAAATTTTTTTATAATATTTCAAAGGGGATTAATTGAAAAACATCGTTGTCATGCTAATTTGGGAGTAAAGGGAAAAGCAATCCCCAGATTTTTTAGTGTTATTAAAAAATTTATAAAATGGGCCCCTTTTCAAAAATAAATTTTACAAATTTTTTTCTTATACAAAATTTTAATAAATTCACATGGGAGTAATCAACCAAAACCAAATATTTGCAAATAGGCTGACAATTATAATAAAAATAAGATAATTACAGTGCCAGTTTGGGGTTTAATTTTTTTTCCCAAATAGTTTTCAGTTACTAATGAGTGGGCCTTCCAACCCTTCCGTCCACCCCCCGTGGAGTGGGGCCCCCCAGGCCCGTGGGCCCCGACTTGACTTTGGGGGGACTATTTCCATCGTAGGGGGCTTTTAAATTTTTTATACTTTTCCTTCCCCGTAATTTCTACCGAAGTCTTGTAGGAAAATGTGAAGAACCAAGTTTTCCCTTAAAAATAATGTTTTGTTTTTATAAAGGATATGATATTTTTTTTTTAACAAAGGGTTTATTTAAAAAAATTTTTTTTTATTGTAAAATTTTTATTTTAAAAATTTAAAAATTCTGGGGGGGGAATGATTTTTTTTGGGGGCTAAGCCCCCCCTAGCTCCCCCTTTTGGTACGGGCCTGCTTCCCCCCCCCCCCCCTTTCCCCTTTGGGTGATTCACGCCTCAGGCACGAAAGTCCCAGGATTTCTTTAGGCGGTTTTTCTTTACGCCACGGAAAGGGGATTACGGCTTACTTTATTGGGCTAAAAAACGTCTAATGGGGGGGCCAAATTACAGTGGAAATTAGCTCTGGGTCTCAAGGGGTTAAAAAAGGGAACCCAAAAACTTACGATTTTATTACGGAAAATTGGGCACTACCCTTCACTTTTTCTCAGCCGTGCCTTTTTTTCATCATTTTTTTTTCCGGGGGTAAGTGTTTAAAGCCTGGAAAACCCCAAAAAAATACAAACATCAAAAAAATGTCCCCACCCTTGAATTAAAAGAAAAAAAACATAAGAAAAAAGGAAGCTACACGAAGCAGGGGTTTTCGTTAAATTTTTTCCCCCTTTTTAAGTATGAACCAAAAGCAAAAAACAAAAAATTTATTTATATCGGAAAATTCCTTGACAGATCAAAGAAAAATTTTTTTGTTTGATTAAAAACAAACCATCTTTACCCCCCATCTCCCTCCCCGCCCCCCCACCTCACCCACCTTCCGCCACCCCGCCCCCCAAACCCTCATTTTTGGGATTTCCCGAGCAAGCTTCCGTTTTTCAAGTGAGGGGGAAACTCCCCAGACACAACAACGGAGGCGGGGGTTTTGGGGGAAGGTGAAAGGGGAAGGGGAGAAAGGAAAAAAAAACCTTTTTTTATAACTGCAGAAGACAAAACCTTAAACCCAAAAGGGGGAAGGGGCGGCGTAAAGAAGTAAGCAGAGAAAGAAGTTTTTAGACGGGAATACGTATTGAGGAATGAAGGAAGGAAAAAAAACGTGTAATGTTTTGGGGAAAGCGGTAGGGGGAAGGAAAAAAATACATGCCACGGGGGAAAAAAGGGTTTACTTGTAAAGGAGAGTTTGTACTAGGGGATTTTAACACTATAATAACATAAATACCTTTCCCCGGGGATATACATATGTAAGTATAAGATTCTACTAAATGTTTAAAAAAAAAATTTAATTGCTTTTTCCTCTAAAACACAACACCCACACGCACACGCACCGCACACCCCAAAAACCCCAACACACCACAACACACACACACACCACCACACGCACACGCACACCACAAAACCCCTGGTGGTTGGGTTGTTTAGGGCGCCCGCGGCGCCATTCTGCGGACCGGGTTCGACCCCCCGGCCCCACTCTTTTTTCCCGGGGTTTTTTCACTGAAAAACTGGGTGTTACTATCCCCTTTGAGAAAGGGGGATTTGGTGGTTGTGGGTGAGGTTCCAGTTTTACCTATAATAGGTCATAAGGAAGCTTCAAGCCCCGCTTGGGGGGGGTAAACTAGCGATCGCGAGCCCGACTCGCGTGAACAAGACCGTGGGTAAAATGACAACACCACACAAAAAAACACACACACCACACACACACACACACACCACACACACCCCACCAAAAAACCCCACACACACACCACACAACACACACCCGCACGCTTTGCACCCACAACCCCCCAAAAAAAAAAAACACACCAAACCTGTAAAAAAACAAAGCATATGCTTTTTATCTAAGTTCAAAAACCCCTTACTCTCCTTCCCCATTGCAAATAAATCCAAATAAGTAGGTAATAGCAATAATTAGGAGGCCGATTAGTAAAAAATAATGTTTTTCCCTTAGGGTTTTTGGAGTTCCTCAAGTTCCCTTTCCCCCTTGCCATTTCATCCCCGGGCCCTCTCCTTTTCCTCCAAAAAGCCCCAACAAAAACCCGGTCCAAAGCATCTTCGGTAAAAAATAAAAAGGAAAAAAAAAAATCTTCGAAATCGAAAAAAAATTTTGATTTGCCAGTTGGAGGATTACAAGGATTACAAGGAGTAACAGACACCGGGAGCCCTTTTGGTCCTACGAGGGTATCTGTGACTAAATACTACTAACTATCAACTACGTAAAAAAACTTTTGGAAAAAGATCCCAATGTCCCTAAAGAGGAGGGAAACAGGGAATTCCAAAGTGCAAAATGTGGGATTGAAAATCAAACTACAACTACCATACCACTAAAAACTAATCATACGGGGGACTAATACAAATTCGCACTATAAAACCCCCCCATTTACTTTACAGTGCGCGTCAATCTGTTTTTTGAATGTAGTTATTGGTTGGCCCCGAAAATTTTTGGGGTAACTTGTTCCATCGATAAAAACGACTCTAACATTGAAATAATTTTTACGGAGATCGGGTAGCAACGTTGACCGTTTGTTTTAAACCCATTATTTCTTGTTGTCACTTAGTTGAAAGCTCAAATAGTTCCTTGTTAATGACATCAAAAAACCTTTTAGGATTTTAAAAGGTTTCTATCAAGTCCCCACGGTTTCTACGACCCTTTTAAAGGAAAAATTTAAGTTTCCGCAGTCTCTTTTCATAAGAGAATTTTCGCAGAGAGGGAAATTTGTTTGGTTGTCTTTTTTGCACTATCCAATTTGGCTTGATTTTTTACGAAACAGGGCGACCAAATTAACGGCATATTAATTTGCGGCCTAACCAAGGACGTGTAAAATTTGTGTCATTCTTTGGGGAGTTTTTATTTTCAAAGTTACTTTTAAATAAACCCCAAACATCATATTTGCCTTTTTTACTGGCAGCTAGCAATGCGAACTGGTTTTCAGATCATTCTGATGAGGGAACCTAAATCCTTTTCCTGCGTATTTTCAGTTAAGTTTTTATTTTGCTTTTGATATTTTAATTGAGGTTATCGTTCCCTTATGTTACTTTAAAATTTATGGGAAGGGGAATTTTAATAGCCATTTATCACTCCAATCTGATAGTTTGTCGAATCACTTTTTTTAGAGTTCGCAGTTTTCTCTTATTGCTTTACCGCCTAATTTGGGTCATCTGCAAATTTTGATATTTAGATACAAGTCCCAGTCCAACGTTGATAATTCGAAAAAGAGTGGCCCCCAAGCCAAAAAACCCTGAGGCCCCCCACAAATGACATCTCCAATCAATGCCTCCCTTTATTACTACCCGTTTGTTTTACGTTTGAAACCCAAATCGAAATCCATGAAAAAAAAATTGCTCTCCTATGCCATGTGCCCTTAGCTTGGTAACGCCCTTAGTAAAACTGTATCGAAGGCTTTTTGAAAATCAAGGTATATTACATCCGAGGGTTTTTTAGCGTCCTTTTTGAATAAAGACATTAAAAAAAATCCGTAGGTTTTTTAAAGCGGACCCTTTTTATTTCAAAATCCATGCTGGGAGTTTATAAGAGTTTTTTTTTCATCGAGGAAAACCTTTTTTATCCCGCATTTTTTTCTAAAATATTTAACAATCAAAAAAAGTTAGCTAATTGGGCGAAAATTCTTGCGAGGCTCTTACCCCCCTTTTTTTTGAAATATCGGTGTAAATTAGCAAATTTCCACATACTAGGAAAATTTTTTTCCTTAATGCATTTTTTGAAAAAAAATTTTTTTAATGGGAGCAAAAGTTGACTATGACATTCGCAAGTAGTGGGGGGGCGAGATTTCGTCCCCCCCCAAGATTTTGTGGGTCAAGTTTCAGCAAATATTTTGATATTTCGTCTACTGTTATCTCTCTTTTACCAAAAGGGGTCTATCCCTTTCGAGCCCCTGCCATCTTTTTTTACTGGTTCTGGGGTAATGAGTTTTTCGTCCTTTTATAAATAACCGCTTTAAAGTATTTCTTTGAGTACGAAGCCATCTTTTATTATCTTTTCCCAAAGATATTATTTTTATTTTTCGTGGTCCAATACTTGTTTTTGACGTTTTTCTTACTTCGAACTATTGAAAAAAACCTTTTCGGGTTTGATTTGGATTCCTTGCAATTTTTTTTTCATACTCGCGCCTTTTAGATTAATTAGCCTTTGCAGCGACGTTTGACGTCTTGTATTCTCTAGAATCGCAGTCTGCATTTGATCGTTTGTAAACTTTATACCCGGCGCTTTTTGGGGCCCAATGATTTGTTGGAAAACTCATTATTATCCAACGGGTCTGTTTTTAGTTATTCAAAACGTTTTTTTTACCCTGGGGAACATGTTTTTTCCACCCCGATCCGGGGTTTATTAGTGAATACATTTCACATGTTTTCGGGTTATTACCATTTTGTAGGTCAATCCCCTTTAAATTCGCTTAGTACCCGCTATCTTGTGAAATTGCTTTATTATAAAATTTTTGGGCTAAAAAACCGATTTTTCTGTGATGTTACATTGCAATTTTTGCCCCTCTGATTACCTGTGATACTGTTTGCCAAAGTTAACCTATATCGCAGTAATCAATCAGATCAAGGTCGGTAGTGGGGAAAAAAAATCTAGGATACTTTATCCCCTTTTAGGCTCCGGGCACCTGATTTAAATATACTTCGTTCACCCTATCAAGCAATCGCTACCTTCTCTATCAGCAAATTTTTTTCCCTTTATATGAGGGGGTTAAAAAACTCCACAAATAATTTTATCTTATTATTGTTCCAACTCTTTTTTTTTGTCATACAGGAGGCAAACTCCCGCATTTGATTTGGGGGACGATTATTTTCCCAAAAGTTAGCAATTTTTTCCGTTTAGCTTAAACTTTTTCGTAACTGAGTCATAATATCTTTGTTTACTTTTTCGATTTTGATTGCTTGCAAATTTTTTTTTAATGTAAAAAATGACACCCCCCACCCGCTTTTTTGCTGCGACAATTTAGGGGTTTTTATAGCCTGGAATGGCTATTTCAGCTAATAAAGTTTATCTTTTGTTTGACCCAACTCTCATGATACTGACATATCTGGCGTTTCGGGAACAACGATCTAATAATTCGTTACGCTTTAAAATAAGCTTCTGGCATTTGTGTAGAGTAATTTAAGTTCCTTTTAGTTTTGGTTTACTTGGGGAGGGGGTTTACCGGGAGGGGGGGCCTCTACGGCCACTGTTTCAGGGCGCTTGATTTTAAATTACTTTGATTTGTATTTGCGGAAACCCGGGGCTGACCCGCGTTGCTGTGGGGGAGAAAGAAAAGGGGTTTAAGGTGATGCTGCACCGCCGTCCGCTCGCGGTTTTTTATCTGTAAAAAAAAACTTTTTATTTTGCAACGTCCTATCTGCATGGCCGACGGGGCTGAGGTGGAGTCCCTCACCCCAAAAAGGGGTGGAATCCCAAACCCGGGTGGGATCCCCGTAAAAAATTATCCCGAAGTTTGCGAAGTCACATTCTCCTGTGCACAAAAGACCTCGTCGGTTTTTTGGGAGGAGGAGGGGAGGGAGGAAGGGGAAGGGGAGGAGGAGAGGGGAGGGGGGAGGGGGAAAGGAGGAGGAAAGTACGGAGGAAAATATCACCGGCCATAAGGGAGGAGGAGCAGGAGGTATTAAGAGGTAAAACTTCTGCAGTAGAGCGTCACTTCTACCTTGTCCTCAAACAAACTAAAAGGTAAGACTTGAAAACTCATCCTATGAAAGTGTGTGCTCTTTCTCTTCCCCTCTCTCTTCCCTTCTTTCCCCCCTCTCTCTCTCCCCCATCCTTTCCCCCCCCCCCCCCTCCCCCCCCCGCCCCCACTCCCCTCTCCCCCTCCCCCCCTCCCTCTTTTTACCTTTTTCCCCCCTTTTTCACCCCCTTTTCCCTCTTTTTGTTTCCCCCCTTTCACTCCTCCTCTTTCCCTCTTTTCCCCCCTTTTCCCTCCTTCCCCCTCTCTCTTTTTTTTCCCCTTTTTTTTCCCCTTCCTCCTCCCTTCTCTCTCTCCCTTTTTCTCTTCCTTCCCCTCTCTCTTTTCTCTTCTTTTCCCCTCTCTCTCTCTTTAAATTTTTTTTTCTCCTTTTTTTCTCCCTTTTCATTTTCGGTTTATTAATTTTCCCTTAGGGGGTCCCCTTCTTAATTCCCTTCCCTTTCCCCCCCCTCGCCCTCCCTCCCCCCTCCTTATCTTTCTCTCCCTCTCTCCTCTAATATTAAATTTATTTAATTATTTAAAAATTTTTTTTTTTTTTTTTCCTTTTTAAAGGGGGGGTTGGGGTGTGGTTTGGGTGGTTTTTTTGGGCTTGGGGTCAGCCTACTCAGAATGTAATGGGGCTTAAGCATAAATACGGGGGTTAGGGGGGGCCCCCCAAGGCGGCGGCTAAAAAACCTATTCCCCAACTATCGGCCTTGACCCCTACATGATACGTTTCAAGTACCCGACCCATTGTTGCTTGCCTGCACCACCCTTTTTTTCTTTTTTTTTCCCTTCTTTTGGGCAGATTTTTTATACATTTTGAAAAAATGATTTAACTCCTCTTTCTAATTTTTCCCCTTCAAAGCAATTTTCCTTTTCAAGAATGGTCTTTATTGCCAAAAACCGGGGGTTTTTTTTTTTTTTTTATTGCTTTTTTTCTTTTTTCTTCCCCCAATTCTTTATTTTTAAGGGGAAAACCCCCCCCCCCCCCGGGGGGAAAAACCCCCAACCTAAAGCGGGGGTTTTCCCTTTTTTTTTAAACCCCCTTCCCCTTTTTTTGGGGGGGGTCCCCTTTGGGGTTTTTTTTTTTATTCCTTTTTGGGATGAAA
>JACEEZ010017910.1:0-37072 GCA_016584305.1 Chionoecetes opilio
GTGTTACCGTAAATCAGCAAAATCAAGCAAATGTTCGTGTTTACAAACCACGTGTTAAACGAGGAACCAAAAAAGAAAATAAGTAAAATGTCAACAAAATATAGTTGCGGCAAAGTTTGTTTACAAATCAGCTGATTTGGCAAACTTTCATGGGACGCAAAGACGAAACAGAGTACCTCCTTGTAAATACGCATATATAGAGTGTTATTCCTCTACTTTAACATGAAAATATCAGAAATGCTCTATCTTGTCTCATTTTCTTATGAGATCAATGATCAGTTTTGGTACGTATTTACCCCAGCGACAAAATACACTTGCGGGGAAATCAGACTCGTGTAATGTACCCCCCACGGCATAACACGGTGAGAATTAACTGCTTATTGGCACTTGTTTCTTTCGTTTCAGGTTGTTGCATGCTAATATGGAATTAGTTTAAGGATGGGATAGGGTGTCCCAAGATCATAGAGGGAAAATATTAAACATGTTTTTTTCACTTGCTCGTGCTTTATTTCTGTTTACACATGCATAAGAAGAGTTTCTGTGAAATTAAATGAAATTCGGAGAATATTTAGGGGTCCCAACAAACTGAATAATTTTCTAATAACCTTCAAAAACAAAGAAAAAACTCAAAACATCCCACATTTTTAGAAAGAAACTTATAAGGAAACCAAAACAGACAGTTTTCATTGTTTTCATTCAGAAATTCATTTCTTTTCAAGGTCCTCCTTCTTTTCCCGTCCCACAAGTTTCCGATGGTGGTGGACTAACTGGAGGAGATACTTCTCCTGTGCGGCCGACTTCGTGGACCCCAGGTAGCGCTGGACTAGGGCGATGCCCCTCTCCGCGGCATCGTTGACCACTCGGAGGCCAAGTGCCCGTTTCCGAGCGTCCTTTAATCGGTCGTCCTCCTCCCACAATGCCGGGTCCTTTGCCAGGAAGCCCTCGTCCGCGTCGAGTTTCTGAAAGAAGGACCGTGTCTTCGAAGTGACGAAGGACGAGAGGGAGGAAGACATCGTCATCTTTTTTCCCTCCAATCGCTTGAGTTCCTTCTTCGAGGCGGGCTTGTCCACATCAATCCTTGAGTCGAAGAAGGCCAGTCCCGCGTTTTCCTCGGAAACGTACCACAGGTGGCGTCGCAGGGCCTGTTCTGCTGCCTTGGCAACGGTTTGGTCAGGGTATGTCTTGAGGATCTCGAGGAAGAGCACGTCGTTCAACGGAGCTTTCACAGAGATCGGTGCCTCATGCCATTGCTTGCAGTACACCAGAGCAACGAAGAGGGCCACTCGTTCCACTCCGGCCTTCTCTCGACCAGTCAGCGACAGCTGGGATTTCAGCATCTGAAGCTTGAGGCAGTAGATGGCCTTGGCTATCCACCTGGCTTGATGGAGAGCTCCAGGACGGCGGAATGGTTTGGCTGGACCTTCACCACCGAGGAACAGGTAGGAGAGACGGAGAAGTTCTTCATAGTTCTCCCTGGGATGGTTCTTCGACATCAGAGCCTCCTTCAGGAAGGCCAATGCGTCGTCCTTCAGCTTGCTGGCAGTGTCATTGGTGGTGAAGAAACTCTACGAGGTCCTCCGATGTTTCCACCGTCTCTCTCTGCGAATCAGCAGGCAGCCTGTGAGCGCGAATTGTCGTCCCTTTAAAACGTGTCCCGAGCTGGCCATACTGGCCATATGAAAATTATAATGGTATCGTTAGAATCCTCATAAAAATCCGCTTTTATTGGCATTTAAACATAAAAAGTTGACTCAGGAAGTTTTCGAGCTACGAAGTGGTGAACGTAAGTATTTCTCTTTACTCTTTACTCAATATTTTTCGGAGTCGGTAAATTCGCTATTTATTTGCATTTCCGTTATTTTTTTCTTTCATAAGCAGAATAATCTCTTGCAAAACCAATGATATATAATAATGCCAGGAAAAAAGAATACACGTTGGTGAAATTGATAACATAAAAAAATAATTCGCCGCACAGTCAGGCCATTTCGCGGGGCCCTTAGGGAGCATAAGACGGATGTCGCAGTGGACGGAAAAACTTATTAAACTTTTCGTGCGTGAGAGGGTTAAATTATTTTTGTGTTGATTGTTTCTTTTCTGGTTTATAATATTTTGTTGAGAGAACAGAGGGTATCCTGATAACCGTAGTTTTTTAAATGTCAAAACTTTCAAAATGGAAGCTGTGTGTAGGCTGAAAAGAGATAGATGCATATGTTTGAAAGTTGCATTTTATGTCAAGAATCTAAGCAAGACAAACTGCTAACGCCAAGTGCACAAGGGTTACTTATAGTTAAGGAATCTGCGCACAGTAAGTCAAAATTAAGATATCCTAAAAACAGAGATGCCACTGAACGTGTTCTCGGTTTAGATGCCAAAGATAAACAAAATGTGGTGTGGCATCGGTCCTGTTATGCTTCATTTACAAGCAGGGCACACCTATCGCGACTTCAGTCTGTCCAGGAGCCAAGAGAATCAGCTTCTATTGCTTCTTCTGCTGGTCCAAGCAGGCCATCATCATTGCTTCGAAGCTCATCGGTGGCCATCAATTGGAAATGCTTGCGAATGTGCAATTGGAAAGCTTGCATATTCTGCCAAGATATAAACTCAAAAGTTAAACCCGTCATCAGTCACTACAATGAAGACGAGTGACAGGATTTTGGAGGCCTCAAAATTCACTACCATGGTGGTGGTAGTGTCCACTCAATGACTACGTCTTTAGTCTCTGAAGAATCTCTCGTTTTAGGGGTTTTTCGAAGAAAATGCATCAATCAATCAATCATTGGGGGTATACGCCGGGGGGCGCGTCGCCTCGCCCCCCCCTACGACGCCACTCCCGGGGGTCACCACGCGCGAGTTCCCATGCAGGCTCCTTTCCCATATCAAGCAGCTCTCGACAAGAAACATCAACTTGCCCCAGCCACGAGCCTTGTGGGCGCCCCCTTGGCCTCCTCCATGCCGGATCGTCTCTTACAGATACAACGTGATGGGAAGGATCGGTTTCAGGGTAGCGTGCCACATGCCCATATAGCCGAAGTTGGCGCTGACGGACTATGCAGGAAATAGGCCTCGATTCAGTCTCACGGTGCAATCGCTGATTTGACACGTAATCATCCCAGCGATACCCCATCATTCTGCGAAGACACTTATTACCAAAGGCATTGATTCGTCTCTTCAAGTCACTATTTAGTGTCCATGTCTCACAACCATAAGTAAGACAGGGATCACAAGCGACTTAAAGATCCGGATCTTTGTCCTCCTGCACAGGTACCGACGACGCCAAATACTCCCGCTGAGCGAGTCCATAACACCGTGGGCTATGCCAATCCACCGTAAGACTTCTTGACGTCAACCGCCGTCATTATGGACTGCGCTACCAAGGTATGTAAAACTTTCCAAGATCTCAATGTCCTCGCCACATGCATGAACAGACTGTACTGCTTCATCTAGTAAGTCTCCAAACACCTGGACCTTGCTTGTCTTGAGCCAGGAGACCTCAATCCCAAAGGATTTGCCTCCTCGTGCAGCGCCTCGAGAGCCATCACCAGGACCTCCGGCGACTCAGCAAAGATTACTGCATCATCGGCAAAAACAAGATCAGTGATCTTGGTGTTGCCGACGGACGCTCCACAATCACTTTGATCTACAACCTTGTCCAATACCCTGTCCATACAAGCGTTGAAAAGTGATGGGGCAAGGACGCACCCTTGCCTCACTCCTGTATTCACAGGAAAGAAGCTAGATACACCTGCCCCACACTTCACAGCACTCTCAGTCCTAGAATACAGACCAGTTATATAGCATGGGGTGTGATATTTTCTTTCTGCAGCAATAAGGTCACTTACACCCGCAAGATCGACCGATAGACGTTGGTCAAATTTTGAGGCCTCCAAAATCCAGTCACTCGTCTTCATTGTAGTGACTGATGACAGTTTAACTTTCGAGTTTACATCTTGGCAAAATATGCAAACTTTCCAATTGATGGCCACCGATGAGCTTCGAAGAAATTATGATGGCCTGCTTGGAGTTAGTATGCGACGTATCTCTACTTGGTCTCATTTTGCAGCTCAGATCATTTCCTCGATCGCAGGCTATTTTAAAATTTGAAAAAAATTGAGGAAATTACCAAAAATGTGGGGTATAAACTTCGAAAATGTGAAAAATTGACATTACTCGACAGAAAAATTTGGCAAACATGTTTTTTAAAGATACATTATTTGTTCTCTCGTGACGTAGCGGACTAAATTTCCTATCTATTAATATATTAATTACTGTATTTAGACCAAAAATAACGCGTAAACATGAGAATAAATTTGACGAATAATTTGTGTCACCAGGCCTAACTCGCCCACGGCAGTAGATGGGCGTTTCAAAGGGCACCGTTAGAGATACAGCTTGGCAAACACCAGAAATGGATTCAGCAGAAAAAATACCCCTAGAAAAGTTTGTTTTGCCAATTTTTACTCAAAAATGCCTGTGTGTTAAGTTATCTCAATATTGTCCCAGTCTAGTATGTTTATTGCCTAGGTTTACGTGTATTTGTATTAGCGCGGGAGGGAGGAAGCTCCTGGGATGACGTCACCGAGCCATGGTGCCGTTGTCTGCCAGTTGTCAGCAGCGTTTTCGAAGCTCGGGGAATTTAGATTTTTATTGCGGATTATTCAAAAACCGCTGACTGAATGCAAAAAGTGACAACATATTGTTGATACACTCGATAATGGCTATACTCTAACTACATAAAATCAGGAATGATGAAATGGTCTGGACGATTACTTTAAAGTCAGTACCAGATTAATATAATATGCTTTTTACATTGATACAAAATGCTCTCATATGACTGCTATGGTTTCGAATTAGTAGTCAAACTTGACTACTAGAGTAACGACACGACACCAGGTATGTACGAAAACTCAAAATCAGTGCACGAAACAACTAACAAAACCTGGGTACGAAAAACTTGTGTACGAAGCTCCCTGTAACCATGAAGGACTAATCTTTTGTCATACACGTCTTCTACTGACCTTCAACCTCTTGGCAAGCTGTTACTTCAGTCAAAATCACCGACAAAAATGATCTA
The DNA here is from genome assembly GCA_016584305.1 of Chionoecetes opilio. Lineage (NCBI taxonomy): Eukaryota > Metazoa > Arthropoda > Malacostraca > Decapoda > Majidae > Chionoecetes > Chionoecetes opilio. The sequence continues at coordinate 5,072 of JACEEZ010017910.1, forward strand.
ATTAGAATAAATAGGTGTAAACTCCGCCGTCGCCATCAGCACGTCCAGAGACCGCGGGCAAAACCCTCCCTCACGGGCAGCAGTCATGCTAGGTTTGGTTAATGTTAGGTTTAGTTTAGTTTAGAATAAAAATAAACTAAATCTAACCTTAACCTAACCTTGCCTGGCGCTGTCCGTAAGGGAGGGCTGGGATAGGCGCCCGTCCCACAGTCTGGACGGCGGATGTTGGCGGCAGATGGCGACGGCGGAGTTGCACTTATTTATTCTTATTAATCCTTTTTTACGGTATTTTGACCCAAGAACAGCTTCCCAAGAGGTTTAAAGGTTGTAGAAAACGTATATGACAAAAGATTATCCTTGATAAGGTAGAAAGCGAGAAGGCGGGGTTTTGTAAAACTAATTTAAACCCCTAGAAAAAACTGTTACTGGACTGCGCACGAGACAATTTTTTGTTTTGGGGGCTGCTGGGGGCCCGCGGGGCCCCCACAAGAGAATATGGTCTATGGACTATCTAAATAGAGGGTTTATCAGTATATGATATCTGTAATCTTCGAAAATTTTGTCTATAATTTATCAAAAAAAAACATAAAACACGCAAAAAAACCCCTTTAGGGAACTATGAAAAATATGCATGAATTTAATATTCACATAACTTTTTCGCCATTTAAAACTTTGCGAGAAAATTTTTAAAGAAGATGTCAATAGAAGCGAAACTGTATTAGTTTTCCCCATTGCTATATTTGTTACTGATAAATTAATTTAGAACCATGCAAAATTAGCGTTAAATAAATAAATAAAATCATCAATGGGAAATTTTCCGATTGATGATGTTATTTTTTTATTTATATATTTCGTTTCTGATAAATAAATTGTACCGTTTATAAATTAGCTTTTGACTAAAAAATAACCCCAAAAATGGGGAAAAATTACCCGTTTTGAGTTTTATTTTTTTTAGTTAACGCAAATTTTATGCAGGGTTTTCAATTCTTATCAGATAACAAAATATAGCAAGGGAAAGCTAAAAAAATAGCGCTTCTTTGATACCCTTCATGAAAAAAGTTGACTCGAAAATTTTTAAAATGGCAAAGAGTTAAGTGAATATTAATTTCTGCATATTTCTTCAGAGTCTCGAAAGGGCATTTCTTTAGCGTGTTTTTAATTTTTTTTATTTGAAAATATTATAGAAAAGCATTTACGAAGTTTACAGTAACATATATACGGGTAAACCATCTATAGATCCGTATATTATATATGAATCTGAGGGGCCCTCAACTTCACCCCCTTTGGCGAAGGCCCGATATTCCTGCGCAGTCCAGGTATACGTGGTCTATGGTTTAACCAGTTTGTGCTACAAAATTTAAGGAAGGGGTTTTACCTTGTACTTCTCTACAAAAATTCTCGTCTCAATAAAAACCCGGGCTTTTCCTGACGTATAAAAGGTCATAAAAAAAAGGAAACATTAAAAGATGAAAAAATTAAATCTCCCGATGGGGACGGAATTCGGTACGGGAATACCATAAACCGGGAAACGGCAAATTTAAAGATTTTGCAATCTGTACCCCCAGTAATAAATTTAGGGATGTCAATTTGAGGGAGGTCATTTTTTTTGAAATGTTGGTTTCCTCTGAAGATACAAAATGGGTAAGTGACTTGCTACCCTTTTTCTTTTTTTGTTCCCCACACAATAGTGATATAGTTTTTTAATTAAGAGCAATGCCCCAAATTCAACCCATTTATAACAATTCGCATTCCTTTATTATCTCTTTATTTTTTATTTTTCATATAAAATTTTTTGCTCATTTTAAAATAAAACCCCGAAGGAAAATTGGAACTGTCTCCGATGTTTAAGAAAGGAATTCCCCCAAAACCCAACTGGAACTCTTGGGGGGAACCCGCTACGGATTTTTTGGCGCCTTTCCACCTGTATCGGGGAGGATAAGACTGGGGTCAGGGGAAGGGAAACCATAAATAAAAAAGTTTTAGAAGGAGGGATTTAAAGGGAGTTGTAAAAAGGGAGAGGAAAGGGGGTTAGTTACAGTTTTGGGGAAAAATTGACAGATGAAGAATGACGGCTTTGATATGAAAACCCTTTTTTTTTGGCCCTGACAGAGCTAGTGCACAAAACTATAGGAAGGAAAAAATCGCTACCCGGGGCAAACCCTGGGTATACAGGAAACCTTTCCAAAACATCTGGTAACACATTCGGGCTACATTTAGATAACTAAAAAAGAAACATCGTCGGCAACGCCGTGCCATCTGACCGGGGCCCGGGCGTCCCCCACCGGGATCGACCATCAAAAACCACCCCCAAAAATCATCCCCGGGGAAGGGGCTAAAAACTTGGGGGGGGAGGAAAGGGTGGGAGGCCGAAGGCCGTCACTAGCTCTGTCAGGGACCCAAAATAGGTTTTTCATACTTCAAAGCCGTCATTTTAGGTCCCTTAGAGCTAGTGCACAAGCTCCTGCCTTGGAGAGGGGGCAAAAGCCCCGCCCCCCGCGGGGGGCAAAAGGGGAACGCCAATAAAAAAACATACCCAGTATATACCCGAATCAAGCGGAGACGTAAATGGGGCCCGCGTCCCCCCCCCCGCCCCCGGACGGAGGGAGTCCCAGGGCAACACGGGGAAGTCCACGACGGATGGACGGGTAACGAGCCACGAAGCACGGGGCCGTACTCCATGCCCCCCTTCCCGTACCCTCCCCAAAGGGAAAGGGGTGCGGGGGAAGGCCAGAGACGCGCAACACCCCGGACGTCAGGGGCCGAGGGGGGACCCGGATCCGCCGACTGATACCCCCGGGACCCGGCCCGGCAATCCCCCGGGTGGTGGGGGGACGACCAGTGACGGATCGCGGAACAAAAACTGCAGGTCGCACGCCCAGGCTGGGAAGCATCCGGGTAACCCGGGGAGCGCCAAAACCCGGCAAAAGGGGTGTGCGGCGCCCCCACAGACCAACCGGAACGAGACCGTTGAGACGGGGGTCCTGCCCTCGTTTTACCCGCCCCTTTGGGGCGAGAGGGGAGGGAGACAGGGGGAGCCGTCCCGCGAGAAGGCGTCCACGGGGGGAAACGGGTCAGCGCCTCACTAGAACCCAAAAACCCCGGCCAGGGCCACCAGGAACAAGGGCCCTTTCTGAAGGGGCGGGGTCCGGCAGCGCCCCGCCCCAAAACGGGCGCCCTGCAAAACCCGGAAAAACCTTCTCCGGGGACCAAAGGGACCAGGACGACGGGGGGGGGGGTTTTGGGGGGAAAAAAAACCCCTTTTCAACGGGGTCACAGAACCCCGGGCCCAGGACCAACCCCAACCGTATTTAGGGGGTCAGCCAGGCCGCAAGGTGAGGGAGAGAGTAGCAAAGGGGACCTCCCCGGTCGGGGGCCGGAAGGGGGGAAAATCCGGGGACGACCGTTTCAAGACGTCACGGAAGTTTTATTTTTGGGGAAACGACTAAAACCCCTTCCAGTGAGACGATACGTCTCGTAGAGGGGGGGCGAAAACCCCCAACATGCCCTCCGCTACCGCGTCCGAGCCCGTCCACGGAAGAGGAGGAAAAACCCAGGCGTGTAGTTTTCAAGGTGGAAAGAGCCTGCCGGGGAGCCCTCCAAAAAAGCGAGGGCCCCTAGAGGAACCGGGGAGGGCCCCGGGCCTTCAGTTGGGAGAACCCGGTTGCGCCGGCCAGAGAGGAGCCACCATGGTACCTTCCCCCTGGGGAACGCTTTTTGTTGCATACCTTCAGGGGACGCTGTGGGGGGAGGGGGAAAACAGGTAAACATGGCGCCCCCCTTTTTTCCAGTTTTCCGGGGCGCCGGGCCTTCCCGCTGCCGGTCCCCCCTCGTAAAAAAAGGCCGTATTTGGGGGCAGAGCGGCGGGACGCAAAGGGGTCCACCTCCGGAGTGCCCCACCGCCGACAGAGGCCGAAAAGGCCCCGGGGTGAAGCTCCCACTCTACCGACGACCCCTGGAAGCAGACGTGCGTGGGCCCACCATTCTCCACCCGGCGGGAACCTGGCAGACAAGAAGGTGGAAACGGGCCGCCGGGCCGAAGATCTGCTCCGAAAGGGACAACAAAGGGCGGTTGGGAATCCCTTGGGGGGGCGAGACGGGGACTGCGACATTTGTCCATCTCGAAGCAGAGACCCCCCTTTGGGGATGGGGTTCGATCGGAGGAAAAGAAGAGGACCACAGCCCCTTACGTATGTGGAGTCTGCGCTCCCCCCCGGACCACCCCCCCAAAACCCTGCCGGGCCGTGGGAGGATTGGTACCCCCCCCGAGCCCCGACCTCCGACACCCAAGCCCGTAGGGGCGGAGGCAGCCACCCGTCCCCGCGGGAAACCGCCCCCCACCAACCACCTCTAGTATGTGGGGGGCCAGGGGAGGAACAGGCCGGAGCAATCGGGGGGGCCGCCCCGGAACGGCTGTGTTCCCACCCGGAAAAGGGCGAGGGAGACGAAGACGGCCCGGGAGTGACTTCGGGGCAAAAGTTGAGCGAGCCGAAAGGGACCCCCAATGCCTCCTTGAAAAAAAAGGGGAAACCCCGGGCCGGGAAGGGCTTGGAAAACTTGGCCCTTTTTTTCCCCAATGCGGACCGCAGCAAAAGGGGTCCCTTTGCAGCCCAGCCAAGTAATGGGGAGAGGGGAAAGGGACGGATTTCCCTTGTTATGGGAACCCCATCCCCCCCGCCACCGCCCAAAACTCGGTTTTAGCATCGAACCGTTCCCCCTGAGACGGGGGGGACACCCGCCAATGTCCAAAAAAACATGAGCAATTGACCCTGCAGACACCCTCCGCGAGCCACCACCCTTGTGAGCCGCGTAAAACCCCCCCGGGGCGATGGGAGGCCAAGGGCAGTCTGGGGAACTGCCCCGTGTCCGTCCCACCTGGAAGGCCAGGAACCCGGAACCGAGGGAAAGGGGACATGCCAGTAGGTGTCCTTGAATCAGGGCGCCATCCAGTCCCCTTGCCCACCGAAGGCGGACCGGGGGAAGGTCGCATAGGAAACCCGGGGGTTCGCACAAATCCGTTAGGCGGGTGAGGTCCCAAAATAAGCCGCCCCCTTTGAAAATCCTTTTGGGGCGATAAAAAAGGGGAAAGGGGACCTTTCCCCCCGCCTTCTCCACTACCCAGGAGGATGCATGCCCCCACACGTGGGGGCGAGCACTGTGGAGACCGGGGCCAAGAAGGGTGCCGAAGGGGCGGAGGGCAATCCGGGCCCAAAAAAGACCGGGGGAACCACCCCGGGCCCAACCCTTCTTCCCGGGGGGCCCGAAACCCGGAAAGAGGCCCGGGAAGGGAGGCCCGAAGGAGAGCGACCCGGGGGGGAAGGTTTTTGAAAGGGGCCCCGAGCAAAGGCCCGAGAAGAGCCCGAACCCGGAAGGGCCCCCCCGGGGACACAGGATCCGGGGGGCCTCCCCAGGGGGGGGAGACTCCGGACGCCCCCCCGACCGAAAGAGCCCCGACGAAACGCGGACCCCCTCCCGGAAAACCCCCCCCCGAGACGGTCGGGGGGCCGAGAAAAAAGATGGGTGGGGGGGGTTTGGGGGAGAAACCCGTGCAAGGGGGGGCCCGACAAGACCCCCGAAAGAAAGGGGGCAATCCGGAGAACTGCGGAGTCAGCTCCGGGGGCCCCGAAAGCCCGCGCCGAAAGCCAAGGGGGCAGTGACGGGGCCCGCAATGGAGGGGGGACCGTCGGGGGGAGGGGGGCCCAATGCCAAAAAGGCGGGTCGCAAAGCCCGAAGAAAACCCACCGGGAGGCCCGGGGGAGGGGGAGAAAAAAAGGGCCCCGGCCGGGGAAGGGGAGCCACTCCGCCAGCTGTGAAGAAGGCAAAGAAGAGGTCAACAGGGAGGCGTGTTGCCGCCCTGAAAGTCCCGGCAAAAAGTTTCCCTTTCCGGTTTTCCCCGCCACGGGGGGGGGGCCTTGGCAGAAAAACGGGACACCCGGGGAAACACCCTCACAAATGGAAAAACCAAGAGGCCGGGAGAAAAGGGGTCGGGGCCCAGACGGGAAGGCCCCGGTTCCCCGGTGGTACCCGCTTCCCCCCACTTCGGCAGGGTCCGGCCCCGGGCCCTTTATCCAGGGCACCGGGCTTGGGGCCCCGAGAGAAACCACCTGGCATCCTGGTTCCCTCCCCCGCCGGGAACCATCCCTGACCAAAAATAGCTCAGCCAGAAGGAGGGCCCAAACTCCCCAAAACGGGCCCCCGAAAAACCGCAGGGGGCTTCGGGGGCGTTCAGGGCGAGAAAAAGGAATCCGGGGGGGAAAAGGGCCCTGTCCCCCCGTCCACCCGGGCGACGCACCTCCAAGTCCGGAAATGGCCCCAGGCCGTCCTCCCGCGACCGTGGCAACAAGCCGCCGTCAACCGTCTCACAAGCACGACGGTGGATCGGGGCCCCGGTAAAAAGGACGGGGGAAAAGGAGGGAGTCCCAGGGATCCTCCCCAGCGGACAGGGGAAATGCACCTAAAGGCACCCCGAAAAAAGGCGGAGGAAAGGCCCCCGGGGACAGGAACCCGGGGCGGAAGTCCCCGAAAACCCTCTCGTTGGGCACGGGTAAGGCACATCCTCTTCCCCCCCGGGCCCCCCAGGTAGTCATCCTCGACTACCCAGACTCAGAAGGGGCACCGGTGAGAGGGAACGGCTGGGGACCTGCGACCCTCGGGGTCGGAGAATGGGACCCCGAAGTTAAATGCCCCCCATTCTTCCCTGAAGGAGTTCACTGAAGACATCCAAAACCCCAAACCCCCGGGGGCACAGGAGGGGATTTTGGGAAGGCCCAGGGGCGCCTGACCAGCCGTAGGGGCCACAGACCCCCGGGGTCCCACCACCCCCAAGGCCCCAACCCCCCCCCGTGGCCAGTCTCGACTTGGGAGGGGCGGCAGGGGGAAAAGGGATTGGGGCCCCCCCAGAACCCGGGCTCCCCCAGGAAACGAAAGGGGGGGGCCGCCGACTCCTTTGGGGCAGAAGGTCGAGTAAAGAGGGAACCCCCCCCCGGGGGAGGCCCAGCCACCCAGAACCGGGCCCCCGGGGCAAAAGGGGCGAAGGGGGCTGCGGGGCGAACTTCCCCAAAAAAAACCGACACCCCCTCCTTGATCCCCAAAAAGGTCGGGGGAAACAGCGCAACCCCCCTCCCAAAACCCCCACCCATCCCCCCAGCACTGCCCCGACCCCGGGGAAAGGTCCAAGGGGGGGGGGGGCGACTGGCCCGGGGGCCTAACCCCCACCCGGGGCCCATGGGGGGGTCCGGGGGAAGGGGGGAAGGTTGGGACCGAAAAGGGACTTAACCACCGCCCTCCCAACCCCCACTGGGAGCCAACCCCAAAACCCCCCCACCCCAGGGAGGTGGCGGGGGGGGGGGGGCGGGGGCCGTCCCCCGCCCCCCAGGGGACCGGCCCCCCCCCCCCCCCGCCCCCTTTGGGGGGGGCCCGGCCGGGGGGGGGGTGGCGAGAAAAAACGTAACCCTCCGCCCCTCTCAGCACACTTGGAGACCAGGGGGAACCCCCAAACCCCCCCCCCACGGCCATGGGGGGGCCGCCGGGGGGGGGGCGTGGGTGGGGAGAACTACGTAAACCCTCCCCCCATCTCACTTTCACGGCAGAAGGACCAGGGGCGCCCGGCGGGAAAAGCCCCCGGGGGGGGGAAAAGGGCCCTTGGGGGAGAACACCACAACCGCCCACCAGCCCTTTAAAAAACTGGCCCCCCAGGAAAGAAAAAATCCCCCCCCCGAAAACCCCTAAGAAGGGGCGGCTGTGGGAAAAAATTCCCCCCCCCCACAAAAAGAAAAAAACAGGTTCAAGGCCGATCAAAAAAATTTCAGGGAGAAAGGGGGTGAAAGGGAAAAAAAAAAGGGGGGGGGGGCCCCCGGTAAAGGGGTTCCCAAAAGCCAGAACAAAAGCCCAATTTTAAGAAAGGGGTGCCCGGGGCCGGGTAGGGTCTTTTTCCCACCTAACTTACAAAAAGGGGGTAAAGATAATGGTTTTTTAAAAATTTAAAAAATTAAATAAAAAAAGGTGTTTTAATATGATTACAAAACCCGGTTAAAGCGGGAAAATTTGAGTTGAGAAAAGGGAAAATTTTTTTTTCAAAGGGGGGGTGGCGGCGAGGTGGGGAATTGGCACTTTTTCAAAAGGAATTTTCTTTTCCCCTTATCTAAGTGAGCTTATGGGTAGGTTTTGGGGGAAGTTGCAAAAGGTTTGGGTTGTAAACCCCAAACTTAAAAAGATTAGTTCCCAAGGGCAAAAAAAACAAGGCTTGTCGGTAGTAGATATAAGTGTTGGATCAAATAACGCAAACGCACTACAATCACACAATTATTCACTACCGCAACCGGATTTCAGAAGTTTTCAGAACCGCAACAGCCTTTTCGTAAGTGCGGTGCCTTTGTAAAAGCCTAGTATAGATAGTATGTACGTGACGTCATGATCAAGTGATAAACAATACAAAGCGACTCTAGCCGAGGAACCCGGGAAAAGTTTACTTCCATAGTAATTTATCCCCTACCAAAAAACATTTATGGTAACACACTTTGTGCATAATAGGGTTTTTTTAATTTAATTCACTTATTTTTCATAATAATAGCAGGGTTGTAGATTTTTTTATTTATGAAGAAAAAATAATTGTTTTAAAATCAAATTTTTTTGATAAACAATTTTTTATAAATATTTTGATGTTCTACATGAAATCTATCCACAACAGGATATTTTTTAGTATATTTATAACTAAAAAGAGATAGAAAAGTGAATAAAAAAGGGCATATAACATGAAATACAATGAATTTGCCACTCGGATGCCAAACGAGCGCCTAATCTGATCTTTCTATAATTTCTGTTTGGGACAAAGCAAACCTTTTTTTGTTCAATGCCTAAAAAGCCCAATTTCTTCACCTATCTACTCGACAAAAACCTACCAGATAACTACCCCCTCTTCTTCAATGAAAACTCAACTGTCTCCTTCTTCTACCAATGAACATTCTTGGACTATCCTTTACTAAAATCTGAACTGGAAATCTCACATCTCATCTCTTGCTAAAACATTTTCTAAGAAGTTTGGTGTCCTGTGGCGTCTGCGTCCTTTTTTTTCTCCCTCCTTTGCTTCCCTATCTACGGGGGCCTTATCCGCCCATGTATGGAGTATGTCTCACATGTTTGGGAGAATCCACTCATACAGTTGTCCTTAACAGGGTTGAGTCAAAGCTTTTCGTCTCATCAACTCCCCTCCTCTGACTGAATTTGTCTTCAATCTTTAAACACCGCCGCAATGTTGCTTCTCTTGCTATCTTTATACCGTTATTTTCTTCTCACAGATCTTCGAGCTTGCTAATTGCATGCTTCCCCCTCTCCCGGGGCCCTCGCTGCATAAGACTTTCTACTCATTCTCATCCCTATTCTGTCCATCCTTCCTGATGCAAGAGTTAATCGTATCTTTACTCTTTCATCCCCTTTTACGGTAAACTCTGGAACTCTCTTCCTGTTTCTATTTTTCCACCTTCCTACGACTTAAATCTTTTTTCAAGAGAAGAGTAACAAGATACCTCCCGAACTAAATTTGGCCCACCCCCTTTTTTTTTTATCCTAATATCTGTTTTATAGGGAGTGGCAAAATAAGGGGCTTTGTGTTACCTCTTTTTTTGTTATGCCCTTGGCCAAAAATAAACCTTTTTTTTTTCATATTTTTTATTTTGTGATGGGCGTTTTCACATCAATAGGCCTATGTCTATAAGCACTTTTTTGCAACGTTGCCAGGCCGGGCTAGAAACCCGGTCTAGGCTGCACTGATGCTCACGAAAAAAAATCCAGACTGGTCCTGTCCCATTCGTGGTTCCTATTGGCTGGGAAACGAGTGGGGGGTCTTTACCGCCTGCAAGGTTTACCCCCCCCCCCCAAGACACACCAAATGGGTTATTAATTTGGCCTCGGGTAGTAACCTCCTAGCTAGCATATGAAAGGTCATCATCTGTTTGTGATGAAGTCAGCTAACACAAAATATTGTCTGATTTGCTTATCATACTGTTCGGCCTAATTTTCATAGTCACCTTGCCACTGGAAATTCTCAATGGGAAGTCAATCGAATTCAATGGAATTTTTGTTGTATAATAATTACTTCGGCGGATAAACGGGGAAATATATTTTTTGTTTGATAAATAATTATAATGCATATTAAACTTTGGTTAATATCACTTTGGATTTTTATAACAAAAGTAGCATGCACATTCAACTTTTAGTTATAGTAAGTGTTGCTTTTTGTACAGTACACCAAAAATATATATATATATAATTGAGAAAAATATTTCTGTGAAAACAGCCACATGCCAATTTGGCTATCTAACAGTGCCACAGTGGATTTGCCCCGCGCCACTCATTGGGTGTCTCATTATGATATCATTATCTACAATGATAAATTGGTGTTATCATAAGTCCTGATAACCTAACCCCCAACACGGTTATCATAAGTCTGATGAACCACGGTTTATCATAAGTCTGATAAAACCACGGTTATACCTAAGTCTGATAACCAGGTTATCATCATCTAATAAACCACGGTTATCATAAGTCTGGATAAACCCGGTTCTCATAAGTCTATAAACACGGTTTATTATAAGTCGATACGTAACCCAAACGTTATCATAAGTCTGATAACCGTTAACCACTGTTGTCATAATCTGATAACCGTAACCGCAACCACGGTTGTAGAAAATTTTGACAACCGCTAACACAACCGCACTGTGGTTGTAGAAACCGACCACTCTATCCATCACTAGTAGATATAATCGATTAGCGTGGTAGATCTAATCTTAGGAACATTTCACTGGGAATTTCATATGTTCTTATGTACTAGATGAAAGAAGATAAGGGTATAAAAACATTTGATATCTCCAAAAGTAATGAATTTGGCGTCCGAAATCATTGAGTTTTCTTAGAATCCATTAGTAAAACCAGAAAGCACTCCTAATTGTGTAGGTATTCCGGTCCTATGTACTAAAATTTCCTTGTTTTCCATTCTTATATTTTTGTTTTTCCGGGAGTAGTATCTCCACTACGTGCTGAAGCTGAAATGATAGCCCTCAAAGGTATATATGACTGCGTATTACACAATCTTTACCTTCATTTCTGGCCAAAAACAGATTTAAATTTATTATACACATATCATACTAAATAGAAAATAATAATGCCTTCGAAAAATATTGTGTTCAAATAAACCATGGAAACCCTTTAGTCATCATTTTCATTATTAGAGTGGAACCGGTCGTCAACAATTTCGTCGGCGGAATTCTTGGTTTGTCTCGCCGAGACTAGGTATACGACGAGTTTACCATGGACGGCCGTGGGCAAATATTTTCCCTGTCCACTCCAGCCTGCTCCATGGTCATCAACTCAGCAGCTGCACTGCTCAGTGCGCTGCTGCATCGTGCAATGGCGAATAAACAATCATAATGTTTGTTTTATATTTTCATTCTCGCTGTCAGTGTATGTTCCTTTTTTTATTTACTCTGGGAGGGATTTGCCATTCCACGAGTGACATACATATTCCCTCATGGTTCAGGCCGAGACCTCTTGACAAGTTCTTTGTCCTCAATTAGCCGAGAACGTCTCTCTACTTCTGCACAAAAATGCCTGGGTTGGCGCTGGCGGAAGAGATTTGTTGGGCTGCCATGTTTACGGATTATGTCACATAAAGATCCTTATGGGACCTCCGACATTCCCATACCATAGCGCTTAATGGGGAACGTTATGGGAAAACACGAGCACTTATGGAGATCTCGTTACTTTATGGCGAACTTCGCCATTTTGTCTGCTTAGGGGAAACCCATAGCTTTATAAATACGGGGCCCGGTGTTCATTGCTGTGATTTGACTGATTTTGGGGTTCCTACTAGGCCTCTACCACTTGTTTCAAAATCACCCCCCACCCATAAACTTGTCGGGACCTTGTGGGAACCAGAATTTTTTGGGTGGGGAACATCAGAAACGAGGTATTTGCAGTATAAATTAGGTCCACAATCAATCAAAACACACCAAAAACCCGGAAAAACTAAGTTTTCCTTCCTAACCAAAAGTAACCTTAACCCCCTAAGTGCCGGGACCTTGCAGACCAACGTACCCCCCTATGGGGCCCGGTCATTTTTTTTTTTTTTCTTTGCTAAAATACCTTCATCTATAGAATAATAATTCTAGAAACATTTCAGCACTCACATATATATTTTTCGAAATTTTTGGCTATTTTATTTTTAGTCTCCGAAAATTGCGTGTGATTCCTGTACACTTGCTTAGAACGCGGTTGCGGCCAAAAACTAGGAAACGGCAATTTGGGACTTCACCGCAGGTTCAATCGACCATTAGGTGGCTGAGCGTGTGACTTCCAGGTATAGGTGGTGTGGCACGTGACGTCCCACAATCACGTGACAAAAACCAGGGTTTTGTTTTTTTTTATTTAAAAAAAATAATAATAATCTGATTTATTTTATTTAAATAGTAAAGTTTTATTAATTTTGATATTCCTACATGAAATCTACTACTACAGGATATTATTTTAGTATATTTTAGAACTGAAGAGAAGAATAAATGAATTATAATTGCATATAGTGCCGACCGGGGTATTCGGTCCAGGTTTTGACAAACTTTGCTCTAGTTTTCCATATCTATTGACATAACAAAACCAAAATTTAATACAGTCTAGGTTGGGTCACTACTACAGTACCTATATGTCATTAAAGTTGTGAACAAATTTCATTATACTGTTAGTGGAGAACATTGAGAAGGTGCGGACCGCATTGTTACACTAAATAGTGGTAAATCGGACGCTAACTCTGTGTCAATATCGGTCCCTATATATAAAAAAAAAAACATTTTTCCTCAAAAATTTGCCAACCCTCCAAAAACTGAAACAACGTTTCTACCGATGCCCACGGACACTATCACACATTATGTGAGCCGTGTTTCTTACACATTCCTCTGGGGAGGTTGTTCTGGCGGGCGGGGTGGGTAGACAACTTTCAGTGTTGTCCCCTTTTATCGTTGACAACTGACGAGGAACCCTCTTTTTTTATTATCGGCCTCAGCACGGGGAGGCCTACGGACTATCTTGACCCGTCCGGGAGATGCTTTTTGAAAACAAGAAGGAGAGTGTTCATGCGGCATGGCGTGCGGCCGAGGATGGCTTGTCCATCCTGACTTGGAGTGCGGGGTAGAAAGGGGCACTCCGGCAGCGGACCTCTGTCATACTGTTAGCTATACCATTACCAATTAACTATTTTTTATCATATTGTTTTTATAATACGGCTGCTGGTTTTGTGAATGGCTTGCTATTTGATGTAAAACAACGATTTCTGGTCTATCGACCTTCCGTTACACGTGGCATGGCAGTCCCATGCGACGTTGTCGGGCAAGGCATGAGTAACCTGACACAACCCACCCCTCCTTCCTACCCTCCTTCCCTCCTCCCCTCCCTTCCTTCCCTCCTGGTCAACCCTCAGCATGGCTGGTTCCCCGCGTTTCCCCTCTCGCGTACTCCACAGCCAAGCCAAAAAAGAAATTTATTTAAAACGTAAATAAGTATTTTTTGGAAGAAAAGGCAAATAGCGGACCTATATTACCACCCACACAAGCACTCGCTCGGACAGCAAAAGCCACCAACGTCAGTACAAGCACAGTGAAAGAATTTGCTCGACACTCATAAAGACCCTGCGCACAGAAGTTGTATTGATGTGGTTACGAAGGGGTAACCTGGCGCGAGTAGTGGGTTGATGTGGCCACACCGCGGACTTGAAGCCGCTCCCCCGCGAGAACCATCTTGAGGTGGTCATGACTATAGTCCCTTTCTTCTTTTTCTAGGTCTATGTTAGTTTTTCTTTATAATTTCTAGGCATTGGTTTTACTTAATTCAGTATTATTTTAAAAAAAGGCTAGGTGCCAGAATTTCCCTACACAAATTGGGAGTATGGGTTTTCTTCTCTGTTTACCTTATTGGGGATTCTAGGAAACATTCTCTCTATGAGCTTCACCACAAAACTTTCTTTTGAGATTACTGACATGTTGTTTATAGAGAGGCGAGAGACATTGGTTTGCGTGTGCCTCACTCTTCCTCTTGTGACCTGCATTGCCTCTGTTCTCCCCTGCCATGGACACTTTTTTAATGAGGATTTGGCTTTTGTTAGGAGGTTAAAACGTGGGGTGTGTAGATTAGTTTAGGGTTAGCGAGTCAAAAAGGTTGGTTTAGGTTATTCATTTTCATATCTTCTATACTAGGTGTCCCAAGATCATAGAGGGAAAAAATGAAACATATTTTTTTTCACTTGTTCGTGTTTTACTTCTGTTTCACTACATGCATAAAAAGAGTTCCCTGTGAAATTTAAGATGAAATTCGAAAATATTTTAAGGGTCCGACAAACTGAACAATTTTCTAGATAACCTTCAAAAAAAAATGAAAAAACTCAAAACATCCACCACATTTTTTAGAAGAGAACTTTATAAGGAAACCAAAACAGACAGTTTTTTATTGTTTCCATTCAGAAGCCTGCTTTTGAAGGTCCTCCTTCTTTTCCCCGCCCCGACAAGTTTCAATGGTGGTGACTAACTGGAGGATATACTTCTCCTGGGTTCTAACCAACTTCGTGGACCCCGGTAAGCGCGTGGACTAGGGCGATGCCCCCGCTCCGCGGGCATCGTTGACCACTCGGGGCCAAGTTCCCGTTGCCCGAGCGTCCTTGGAATGGGTCGTCCTCCTCCCAGATTGCCGGGTCCTTTGCCAGGAAGCCCTCGTCCGCTTCGAGGTTTCTGAAAAGAAGGACCGTGTCTTCCGAAGTGACGAAGGACGAAGGAGGAAGACATCGCGTCTTTTTTTCCCTCCAATCGCTTTGAGTTCCTTCCTTCGAGGCGGGCTTGTCCACATCAATCCTTGAGTCGAAGAAGGCCAGTCCCGCGTTTTCCTTCGAAACGACATACAGGTGGCGTCGCAGGGCTTGTTCTGCTGCCTTGGCACGGTTTGGTCAGGGTATGTCTTGGGATCTCGAGGAAGAGCACGTCGTTCCACGGAGCTTATCACAGAGATCGGGTGCCTCATGCCATTGCTTGCAGTACACCAAGAGCAACGAAGAGCCACGTCGTTCCACTCCGGTCTTCTCCTCGACCAGTCAGCGACAGCTTGGGATGTCAGGCATCTGAAGCTTGAGCAGTAGATGGCCTTGGCCATCCACCGGGCTTGATGGAGAGCTCCAGGACGGCAGGAATGGTTTGGCTGGACCTTCACCACCGAGGAACAGTAGAGAGACGGAGAAGTTCTTCATAGTCCTCCCTGGGATGGTTCTTCGAGCAGAGCCTCCTTCAGAAGGCCAATGCGTCTTCCTTCATCTTGCTGCAGTTGTCATTGGTGGCGAAGAACTCTACGAGGTCCTCCGATGTTTTCCACCGTCTCTCTCTGCAAGGAATCCACGAAGTACCTCGATCACGGAGCTCGTTTGAAGATTCCATGTCAGGACGAGGAAGAGCCGAGGCTGGCTTCGAAACATCCTTGAGATCACCTCTTGGACAGATGGCGGCAGGCCAACCAAAAGCAGCTTCCTCCGAGTTCTTGCTCAATCCGATGCAAGCACCTGCACCATGCCAGTGTTTTCGAAGCCGTGGTGTCGAAACGAAGGCGATGATCTTGTCCCTGACTCCCTGCTTCGTCCCCTCCTTCAGACCACTTCAGCCACGTTTCTGCCAGTCGAATCCGAGCTTGCCGGACCCCAAGAAGGAACTCGGCGTCATCTTCCCCTTGAGGAGGACCGCGATGCGGTCCTCCGTATCGCCAGAGAGGGACCGTAGGAGTTTTCCCGTCCCATGCAGGACAACCTCTCAGGTCTCTCCTGGTTTTCCGCAGTTCACGATCTTCCCGCGGCTTGCTCTCTCCCCGCAATTCGTGCTCGATGGCCCGTGCCTCGTCGAGAACCGCCATACTCCTCTCCCAATGTCCATTCCAAGAACTTGAGTCGGTAGCTGCGAACGTTGACGTTGCTCTGCCGCACCGACAACTTCTCATCGATCCCAAGTTTTGAAACGAGGTTAAGCTCCTTCACGGAGATCGATGGGCGACTGTTTGATTTTTTTTCCCTCTGGCTTCGGGATCCACGAGCCGGTGTGACTTCGTCGACCACAGGACTGCTGCTTGCTGCGACTACCTGCTCTTGGCTTGGGATTTCCGCCCTTTCCGTCCAGCCTGGCACATTGTCGCTGTCTTCACTTTCCCGGAGCCGCTTGGTCGAGTTCCGCACGTCGACCGTGCTTTCTTGTCACCTTCTTCGCTCGCTATCACGAGGGCAATTCCAGCCATGGATGCTTCCCCTCTGTCTTCTCTCTTACTCCCGTAGGAACTCCTTGTCCTCGTCTTCCACTTCTGCCCGTTGGAGAGAGGAGGAGTGTGCGAGTGAAGATTTTCTTGGAGGGTCTCCTTTTGAAAATCCTCCTCATCCATCGATGTTTCGGCCCTTTCTTTGTTTCTTGTTCTTTTTGAGGTCATTGTACGCCTTTTACCAGCTTTGACAGCTTCGTGCCGGCGTTATATACTGTAGTTTTCGGATCCAGGCGCGCGAACCAAAGGGGAGAACCTCCCCACCACCGCCTTCCCTGCTTCCTCCCGCTCGCCCGCTTCCCCATCTCCCGGTGGTGGTGTATTAGCGGAGGAGGCCCTGCTCCTTCCGATGGTAGCCGGGCTCCGGTGATTTCATCGATTGGAGCCCTTTCGATCAGCCAAAGATTACTAGCGGCTCTTGTGCCATGTTGATAACCTGAGGAGAAAAAAAGTGGAAATTTTAGAAAAATCCTGAAATTCAAGTCACGTCACCTAAATGTTCACTTTGTCGGGGGACCCCTAAATAATTAACTCATTCGCGCCAAAACTTCAACGCAATACTGTTTTACTATGAGGGAACCGGAATAACACACGAGCGTGCAACATTTCAAAACTTTGGCATTTGGGACACCTATTCTATAACCCTCGTCCTTCACATAAAAAAATATTCTATATCTGTACAAGTAAGTGATTTACGAAGGAAGCTCTAGCGTGTTTCTTATAAATCCGTGGTATAAGTGCAGTTTTAAACCAGTAACAAAACGCTGGGTGGTTTTAAATATCCTAAACGTTTCGTTTTCCATCATAATTATATTTTCAACCCTACACACTGATCCGCAGAAATTTGATTTAATGCTGATTTGTTGGCGGAAATCAAAATAGACAGGGGGGTATGGGGGTGCGAAACCCCCCAGTGAGGTTAGGTTGTAAATTTTGACACTAGGAGCCGAATTTCCTCTACATAACTCGGGAGTATGATTTCTGTTTTATCATATTGGATTCTAAGAAACGTTCTCTCTATGAGCTTCCGTCACAATGCACTTTCTTTCGGAGATATAAGATGTTTTTAATAGGAAGGAGATCCGAGTTATAGGAGATATTAAATTTAACTAACCTAACCCCACCATTTCTCACTACCTAATCTAACCTAACCCACGCTTTAAACCTCCAAAATAGTCAAATCTGCTTAAAAGTGTCACAGGGGCGGCAAGGAAAACAGAGGCGATGCGCAGGTCACAAGAGGAAGAAATGAGGCGCACGTAAACACTTGCTCTCGCCTCCCTATGAACATGCAATTTCTACAAAAGTAATAATTTGAGACGGAAACTCATAGAGGGGATGGTTCCTAGAATCGAATACAGGGTAAAACAGAACCACAACGCCAATTGTGGGTATGGATTTTCGGTCCTAATGTAAATAATACGTTAGGTTACGTAAACAATACCATGTTAGGTTAGTTAACGAGCAGGGAGGTATAGGGTTGGGCTAGTCATCCAGTTAATGTCGAGAGAGTCTTGGTTTTAGAAGTATTGTTAAACTTGCACCTTTACCGTGTTCCATTAAGGTAAACAGAAATCTACTCCCAATTGTGTAGAGAATTGCTGGTCCTTGAGTAAAAATTACCCTTCATTTTACTATACCAGCACCCTTAAACTAATCCATATTAGCATGCAACAACCTGAAACGAAAGAAACGAGTGAAAATAAGCAGTTAATCACTTCCTGCACCGTGATGTGCGTGGGGGGTACATTACACTTGTCCAATTTACCCCGCGAGTCGTTTTTGTCCACCGAATGTAAAATCGGACCCCCACTGAGCATTGGATCATACCCGAAAATGAGAAAGAATAGAGCATTTTTGATATATGTTCTGTTAAAGTAGAGGAAAAGCAACTCTATAACGGCTTATTTACAAGGATTACTCGTCCTCGTATTTGAATCCCATGAAAGTTTCGCCAAATCGCTGATTTTGTAACAAAACTTTGCCGCACTTTTTTTGCTGTCCTTTTTTATCAAAATCTATTTTTGGTTCCTCGGTTCAGTTACATATCGATATTTATATTCATATTAGTCCTAGAAATGTTAAATGGTTGTTTTACTACATGGATATTTCAAAACTGTTACACTCTTATTTATAAGAAAACAACACCAAAAGCAAAGATGCGGTCCGAATAGAACCGATTCCGTTGAAAGGACTGGGTTTACCCCGGTCGACACTAACTCTGCATTGCATGTTATATAGATGGCATGTATGATAGTTGCGTGCAGAGATGAGTGATAGAGTTGTTTTTTTGTTTCCTTATTCCAGCTGTTTCACGTGAGAGTGCTGCCCCCTAGGTAATTGATTGTAACTAGTATCGCTCCTCCTAGTATGCCTTGGGCTTGAATGTGAGGCAACCTTTGGTATCAGGTAGCCAGTGCAGAGTAGCAGTTGGGCATCCAGCACCAGAACACCTCCCAGTGCTTGGAGCAGCCACGCCGGGATATACTGTACCAGCAGCACGCACAAGCACTGTCATTAATAGATCACTGCATTCACCAGACATGGGAAAAGGACTTTAGTGTTTTGTCTTGGCCTCACAGAACTAGAATACACGAACAAACCACAGTTCAATCGACCGGTAGTGCTGAGCATGTGACTTCCAGGTACAGAGTGGTGTTCACGTGACGTTCACAATCACGTGGCAAAACCAGGGTTGTTGGATTTTTGTATTAAAAAAAAAAAAAAACTTTTTTATTTAAATCCATTTATTGATTTAATATACATTTTTTATTTTATTATTAATTTGATTTTCTACATGAACTCTAATACTACAGGAATTATTTAGTAATTTATAAACTAAACAAGAGAAAGAATAGTGAATTTTAAATGCATATAACATGAATATTAGAGAATTTACATATTTTCTCTATCTGTGATGGCGTTTTCACATCAATAGGCGCGTTTTCGCGACATTTGCCAGACCGGTCCTAACCAGTCTAGGCTGGCCCATGCTGCACTGATGCTCGCGAAAACACATCCAACTGGTCCTGTCCCCATTCGTGGTTTCCTATTGGCTGGAAGATCGAGTGAGCGGTCTTTAACCGTCCTGAAGCATTTACCCCCCCCCCCCCCAGACCCGACCAAATATTATTATTTGACCTACGGTAATAATCTCCTAGCTGCATATAAAGGTCATCCATTCTATATGAGTCAGTTAACACAAAATATTGCCTGATTTTGCTATTCATACTGTTCGGTTTCGTTCTGTTCTGTTCAGTGCCTATTATGTACACTACTACGTACACAGACTCCATTTGGTTGGGTCCAATGGCTGCAAAGTATGTTGCCTCAACAGCTGAATTCTTAGTCTGCTTGAAGAACTCTATATTCGTGAGTCACTCTGTAGTTCAACGAAAAGTTCGCTTTCTATAACGCATGAAATGGTTTCTGAAGACAACACGGAACTGCAACATCTCAGTGACACGCGTGGTGCCATGTGTCGCGCCACCTCATGTGAAAAAGTTTTGCTGGGCGGCTCTGGAATGCATAATAAGACTCCTGAAGGAGACTTCTGCATATGACAATGGATTATCGAGCTGTATCCCTTCGGTATAACATGCGCCGATAGCCGCAGAGTTTGTTTACTTACTGCATTTTTTCTCGAAAATTCTTGGAAAATTAATTAAGTATCACAGCAGCTACAAGACCAAACAAGCAGACCTAGGAAAAGCCGTCAAGCTCATTTCATCCACTCAGCGAAAATTTCGCCGATATGCGAAACTTCACTTGATCGAGCGTACTCTGGAATGATAGGGAACTCTGTAAGAAATGCTGCATTTCATCATTAATGAATAGAAATCGGAAGAAGAGCACTCGACACTTGATGATTCAATCGTGCTGAAACACCGGTCAAAGATCTAACAGTTGACTCAAGTCACGTGCAGCACAGCAGCATCTTACTGCAGTATCAACCGGTTTGGTAAGCGAATTAGACCCGTCCGTTTTTTCCAAACGCTCATCTGCGATTTTCTGGTGGAGTTTCAGCTCTCCTTCCTGGAGGAGAACATTCTTGTCCTGAAGAAATCTGAAGGCATTTGCAGTTGGCTACTCATCAATCATAGTGATTTAAAACATGAGATACCTCTAGTGACAAATGACTCATGAAAGAACCTGAACACCTACATCAATCGCACATTCCTGTCATTCATATGTCCTTCAAGGCTGCCTTGTGATTGTTTATACAATTATTGCGATAGCCGAACTCTCCTGTTCCCAAGCGCTTCTGTGAGAAAAGCTTTCCTAATAAGAATTAGTGAAAACATTTCTCAGAAATTCTATACCAGTAAACATACTGATTAACATTGCACTATTGTCGATTGAAATTGCTCTCGCTGGGGAATTGATTTTTGATTGCTTTGTTTGTGAATTTGACAGCCGGCATGATATCGTAAGATTAAGATGCCACTAATATAATTTGCTGACGATGACAACCCATTGTGGCAGACAATGTGGAACAACATAATCATCAACAATTGTGTCTAAGTAGCATTTGCATGCTACGTCTGAATACCAAAGCTATTCGGCTGTCAGTATATGCAACGTATGAGGTTATAGGTCGACTAAGGTACTTTACAGTACATTATGACATTTCTGTTGATGTGCATTGTAGAAAAACTGCCATATTTTTTTTGCCCTCTTTAATTGTTTCGTATGCTTGGTATTCTGCTTACTATTGGTCTTTTCTTTTCAATAAAACGTACCCGAGAGCACGAATTTTCCACATTTCCAGCTTTGGATTATTATACTCGCCAGCAGAGAATATGGACCTGAACTCGAGAGGATTTTCGTTCATTCTTCCTCAATGTTCTTTGAAAATGCTATTTTTTTTGACTGAATATCACTTAAGATGAGTCTACATATCCTCCATAGACCTCAATTGACCCTGGAAATGCAGCAAACTTTCAAAAATTTATGTGGTGCCCACAGCGCCTCCCCACCACCGTCCCCCATTTACCGACCCTCCAAACGTTTGTTTTGCCCCCCACATTTACTTGGCCCCAATGCTGGCCCCCAGTTTTTTAGTGCTAGAACCGCCCCTAACTACCTGCCCTGCTTTTGGCCGCCACCAG
This sequence comes from Chionoecetes opilio, assembly GCA_016584305.1. NCBI lineage: Eukaryota > Metazoa > Arthropoda > Malacostraca > Decapoda > Majidae > Chionoecetes > Chionoecetes opilio. Next base: position 26,491 of record JACEEZ010017910.1, read on the forward strand.
TTCCGCTCCGCCATGACTAAATCTAACCATGATCTTTTGTAACCTGCGCTAACAGCAATTTAATTTAAATCATAACATGTACCCAAAGACTGCTGTTACTGGACTTGCTACTCAGTTTGGGCTATTTCCAGTGGAGGCCAGTTTTGCGATTCCTGACATTTTCAAAACATCCCTTTCCGGACAACAGGGAGGGAGCACTGGTCCAGGAATCGCGACAGTCACCGAGGCCATTACCCACCCCCGGACGTTTATATCCTACTCTAGTATTTACTGTCCCGTCAACCACCAATATCAACTACCCCGCCCGCGGGACTTTGCCGTCCTTGTGTTATGTTTTTAGGGCTGCAAGAATCCCTTGGGGAACAATAACGAGCCAGGTGATGTCCTATAGCTCTATCAGAGAGCGCTGTGTTGCCTGTCTTCCTCAGGAAGGCAACAGGTGAGGCGGATGACAGCTTGTTGCCAGGGAGTGGTGGACCGCCAGCCTAAGCCAGCAGGGTAGGCAGGTCCACAGGGGGCGACGGTTCAGGGTGAGAGTTGAGTGTATCACTACACGGTGGGAGTGGGACACGCAGCAGAAAGTGTTCAATAGTCTCAGAGACGTCAGGGGACTGTGGTGGACGTGGCCAGGTGAAACATGAGTGTTCGTGTGCCCAATGTAAAACACATACGGACCGCTGACTATGCTGCCACTGGTGGGGATGGCGCGGACACTGACCAGGGGTGACAGGAGACCCTCGGACCGCCGGACAACTTTGTCGATTTTTACGGACTGGACCAGGCATTGTCCCGGGACTCTGACATATCCTCGAACCTCGATTTTGACCGGCAAATCCGATATCCGGGAAATGGAGGGTCCGGGAAAACGGGGGTGTGGGTGTTTGCAAGTATAGCTATTGTTATGTTTAAATATGATATATAATGGAGTCATGATGCATAAACACTCACATTTCAACAGGCAAGCTTGAAAATGGCTCTATAATACACAATAAACCTAAATATAGTGATACAACTTGGATTTTGGTGTTTGTGATGACTTGCCGACCATCAAATCTCACTCCTCGGTTTGGAAGCTAAGGGTGGTCCCGAGCAACCCTAGCCTCGCGGTCTCGTTAAACTGTACAAAACGGTTTTGAGCATTAACCTTGGAGGCGCTACGAGGTAAAGCCGTCAGGGTAATGCTTATGTCCCGTAACTCCTTCGAGCATCTACCCCTTTAGTGTCTTATCCAGGGGAGGGGGAGGGGGGGGAGAATCATGGGGTATTGCTAGGATATTCATGTCAAATCAGCGATTGCACCGTGATACTGAATCGAGGCCTATTACCTGCATAGTTAGTCAGCGCCAACTTAGAGTTCCAATAACTGTTTTATTTTTATTCTTTATTTGGGGGGGGGGCAGCATAGGTTAGGTATAGATTTGGTTTGGTTTAGGGTTTTAGCTTTTTCCAATCCTTTTTTTAGCAAATCCAATTGTTTGGCAAAGTGATTTTGCAACAACGGTGTGGCAGATTAATTCAAAAACAGATCAAAACTCACCCGAAAAAATATTTTACCCATTGACAAATATTTAGAACATAACTGGTCCCTGGATTTTGTGTATTTGTCACCTTTCACTGTTTTCTAATAAAAAAAAAAAACAAAAGGTCAAATTAATGTGAAAAGTAACACTGAATGTTGTGCAAACATTATTTTTCGGTAAAACTGGAACGAGGACTACGCGGTCATTTCTGAGACACTGAACTATTGTTTCCTTGCCTAAAATAAATGTTTTTTTCAGATGGAGGTATTTTTTTTTTCGGGAAACCCAATAAACAAATGTTTTATAAATTTTCTTCACTAAATCCTAGTCACCGTTTTCATTGGATAACAATGTTTCTCCATCAAAAAAGCACTAAAACTCTACCAGGATAATAGCAGTGTCCTCCGAAACCAAAGAAGTGACGGAATGTGTATGAAAACAAGTGTGCCCTGGCCCCGCATTCTCTAGCGCGCCGAGTTGGTCCGCTTGCCTCTCTCTGCTGGGAGGTTATTTCCTAACCGAACAAAATTCTAACCCCCTAAACGGGAATATTTATTTTTATGACTCTTGCAAGTATTTTCAGACAAGTTAGAATTTTCTTGGCCTGACCCTAGAACATGTAGGTTCTTCGCCCTTCGTCCCTTACCCAACATGCGAAGCAAACCAGCTAGAACTGTTCCGACGCGAGAGCAGCATCATTTACCTATACAACCATCTCAATACAGCAATAAACAAGTCATTGATAAAATTCCAAATAGCAACAGATCTAACAGTCATTAAAAGCACAAATCCGACGGACAGATCTATCCCCCACGCCCTGCTTACTTGTTGGTAGGCCTGACTTAGGCTGATAAGCCAGCAAGGAGTGCGTTATGCCGGATTCGCTTAGAAAACTGACCAATAAAGATGCTGTGTAGGCAAGCAATAACCATGAATATTTATGTCCTAACCAGACTTCACACAATCAATAATTACTTCGTAAAATACTGGTAAATCTCCTATAAAAAGTGCTTGAGTTATGCGGTTGGCAGCGGAGTTGACGTCTGAGAATGGGGTCACGGCCTTTCCCCCCCCGAGGATAATTGAGAACGTTTTCAGATAAAATAACCTCTTATGCCACCAGCTGTGTTATTTTTTTTTTGTTTTTTTTATTTCTTGGCAATATTCCTTCATCTTAGCATTATTTCCTACATATATCATCGCAAACAAAAGCAAGAAATAAAACTTATCTCCCGCGAAGACATGGGGACACCCGTGTCCGCGTCCTTCGCCCACCCCTCTCGCGTCTCTGGGCACCAACAAGCCCTCCCAGAACGGCTTGGTAGACGCGCTTCTTCGCATAACAAGCCATAATCTCGCTGGGTGTCAGGGGGGAGGAGGTTCAGTGAAGGCTAGATTTGTTTCGCTAGTTAATTTGTACATTGGATGATGTAACAAATGGAAATGGACACAGAATGTTAAACGTATGGCTACTGACTCCTAAGAGGCAGGATACGTTATGGAAACAGCTTTACTGTATACGTACCATTATTATTATTACTATTTTATTCTTAATGAATGAGTATTGCCTACAATAATCCCCAACTACACCACTACACCAAGCTCACTCAGTTGCCCTTTCCCTTTTCCCACCTGCCAAGCACAGCGCCTGTCTCACTATCAACCGTCTTGTATCACCGAAAAATTCCACTGCTGCAGCTTTGTGCTAAATTTTGCATTGGAGAATCAAGTATAATAGAGTGAAACTTACTTATAGCAGGTCCCCGTCACCCCTGAACTTATTCCACCCCCCCCAGCACCAACACCACCACAGCCCTTGCTAGCTACATATAAAAACTTCAAGTTCCCCAGATCTGGCATACCCCCCACAGAACTGTCTTTCATTTCAAGACCCCCAAGTCTGTGAAGGCCCAACTTTGGAAAAAAAACATCTTGCTCCTAACAGTCAGTGACAATCAAGACAAAACTCTTTAGACTTTGATCTATGATAAAACTTGGGAATTTTCGACCCCCTGGACCTTCGAACCCCCTTTTTTTTTCCCCGTCAAAATTGTATTCTGTCGAACTTCCGAAATTTTCGGAGTAAAAAAGTATTCTTTCCCTTGGCTTTGATGTTTAGGGAGGGTCACTTTAAAAAATTTTGGGGGAAATGGTCATTTTGCAGTTACCCCCCCACCTCCCAACATCCGGGAGCCCGCGGGAAAATGTTTTTCAAAAAACCCGGGGTTTTTTGGGAGGGAAAGTGGAAAAAAGGTTTTTTCTGATAGTGATTTATGGGATGACGTAAAATATATCCGGTTTTAAAACTATGGGGTTTACATAAGGGGCCCAAAACATAAAAATAATAACCAAAAACCCATGGGAATTATAAACCATTCCCGGAAAAAAATCTCTGGACAACTGAACGAGGACTGCGCAAACCATTTTCTGAGACCTGCCTATTTTTTTCCCGGCCTAAAAATTTAAAGGGTTTTTTTTCGATGGCGGTATTATTATTTTTTCCCAAAAACCCCGGTTTTTTTTTTTTGCCAAATCCTAAGATCACCCTTTCCATGATACAATGTATTCCATCAGAAAAGAAAAAACTTGGCAAAGGGAAAAAATACAGTGTCTTAGAAACCCCAAAAAGAACGGGAAATTTTCGAAACAGTGTGCCCCGCCCTGCATTCGCCACCGCCGATTTGGGCCGCTTGCCCCTCCCTGCCGGGGGGATTATTTTCCCCAACCGAAACAAACTAACATCCTAAAAGGGGGGGATCCGCCCCCCTCGACCCCCCGGCGTGATTATGAACCTAACCGAAACCTTAACTTAACTTCCTATAGAGTTGGGGACCTCGGGAAAGGGGGAGGGTGTGTCGTAGACTATTAGAAAAAATATAAAATTCCCCTTGGGAAAATTTTTACACTGGATCAAAATTCCCCGAACAATTGGGAGGGGTGTTTCTTTTTTACCTTTTTAGATTCTAAAAAAAATTCTCTTATGACAGGGTCCCCAACCCCCGCGGCCCGCGGGCCACATGCGGCCCGGGGGCCATTCCCGGCGGCCCCCCAGATATTTATTTTGGTCTCGGCGCAGCCCCCCATCTTTCCCAAACGTGGTTAAAACTCTTTTTTCTAAAGACGTTTTTTGGGATAGGTTAGTTTTTTGTTGGGTTTTAGGTTAGTTAATTGGTTATTCGGGTTAGGAGGTTAAAGGGGCTATTACACGGGCACTATTTGCTCAGGGGACAGTTTTTCACTGGCATTTTGAATTTGCCGTGAAAGCCTTTTTGGGTTGAGAAAAACGAGAACTACTTCGAAGCTTTTTTTGCTTTTCATTTGGTGAGAAAAACTTTTCTTTTATAAAGGCCCGAAATTGTGGTGACATATTATTTATTGCAAGATCATTTTTTTCTAAAACTCAAAAAAATAAAACATCTTGCTGACTGGACAGACAGATGGAAAGTTTACTGTTTGACTTGTTCAGGCACCCTAAAAAATAGGAACATATTAGCCCTTTATTTGTTAAAAAAACTTAAAAAAAAAAAGATGCACCCTAAAGCCAAAAGAATCTGCCAAGTCATTTATTTACGGTGATAACAGGGACAGGTTGTTGCGGGGCCCCGTACAGGTGTGTAGTACGGGTGTGGTGTATAGGGTAAAGCGAGAGAGGCAAGAGTGCAGTGTTACACCCCAGTGTGTGTCTGCCCTTTAAAGGGGCAAAAGGTATTCTCGTCCCTATAACGGCTCAGCCCCGTACCACCCACGGCACGGGTACGGCGCGGGCCACAGGGGCCCATAAAAAGCTACCCGGGGTTTAAGGAAGTTTAAATTCAAAACCCTTTGGGCCTAATCAAAAAAACTTTTTAAATTTGGTATGTTAATTAAAAGTAGTTATTTTCGTACACTGATTTTGAGTATTTTCGTACTACCGGGTGTATTTCGTAACTTAGTATAAAATTAAAATCTGCGCGACTGTAAAAAACACTATGGTTCTAAACACAAAAAATTTTTGGTAAAATGGACGAGATTTTCGCGGCGTTTTCAGAGACCCCAAACTATTTTTGGTAAAATTTTGGAAGAAGTCCTTCCCCCTATCTTTTTTTTCTTCCCCCTATACCAACAAGCCTGGAGAACTGGCGGGAAAGGGGGTTTTTGGGTGGGGAAGCAAAATAAGTGTTTATGGCCCCCCAAAAAAAATCATCAAAGTCAATAAGTAAAAATCAAACCAACCAAACCTTAACCACAAAGTATCCCTAACCTAACCTAACCTAACCTTTAAACCCACAAGTATACCTAACCAACCAAACCTTTAACCAAAAAGTAAAACCAACCAAACCTAACCTTTAACCCACAAAGTAACCTAACCAAACCAAACCTTTTAACCCCCAAGTATACCAACCAAACCTCCCCTTAAACCCAAAAAAGGGATACCAAACCCTAACCAAAACCTTAACCAAAAAGTATACCTAACCAAACCCTAACCAAACCCTTTAACCCAAAGTATCCTAACCTTTAACCACAAGGTATACCCTAACCAAACCCTAACCTTAACCAAAAAGTATACCTAACCTAACCTAACCAAAAAGTATCCCAAACCTAACCTAACCTTAACCAAAAGTATACCAAACCCAAACCCTTTAACCACAAGTATACCAAAACCTTAACCACAAAGATACCTAACCTAACCTAACAAACCCTTTAACCAAAAAGTATAACCTAACCTAACCAACAAACCCAAACGGACTTAGAATTTTTTTTGAGGCACCTCATATTTCATAGCGGCCGTGGGGGTTAAAACCAAGGCTGAGCGCACGCTGGAACTTTACAGATTGAAGTAAACAATTAAAAGGATACAATACAGGCGGTAGTTCATTTCAGTCAAACCGGAAGGATGAGTTCCAAAGTATTTCTCTATTTTTTTTTGGGCCTACAATAGGTGCTTGTTCTAATGGAGTTTTATTTGCGCAACCCCCCCCCCCAAAAAAAAAAATGTAAAAATGAAACTAACCTAACCAACCTTTATGGGTTTTTAAGAAACTTAACCTAACCCTTTAAAGGGTTTTAATGAAACAAACCCAAACCTTAAAGGTTTTAATGAAACTAACCTAACCTTATAGGTTGTATGAAACCTAACCTAATTTTAACCAAAATATACTTTTTTTTTTTTTTTTTTTTTTTTTTTTCGCAAAAAAAGCTATTTTCCATTAAACAACACCGTTATTGGGAAGCGCTATGATCTTTGTATCATTCCCGCCTCAGGTCTGTATGCATTTTGCTCATAAAAACACAGATCACGGAAAATAGTTTCGTTGAGCACTCTGAAATTGCCAGTGAGCACTGCTCCTGACAGAAAAGTCCCGTGTAATAGGGGCCTTAATTTAAAGTATTTTTTTATAAGGGTTAATCTTCTTATTTCGTGTTTTTTTTCTCTTTGCGAGGGCTTCCCCTTCTAAGAAACAAAAGTGGGAGGATAAAAAAGCGTTTTTCAACAGCGCGTGGTCGCGTACTTCTTTGCCGAGCGAAAGGAAACCCTGTGCCTCATCTCCCAATGACACGTGCCCGTGTGCAAGAAACATGTAAAGAGGCACTTGAAAACTTACCCCAAGTACGCAGATTCCCGAGGGGGAGGGGAAGGAGGAGGTTCTCGCCTGTCCTCACTTCTGGAGAAGCAGACAACGCTTTAAAGAAGGCCTTTTCAACGTCAGTCGGAGCAGCAACACTCGTGCCAGCTACCGGGTTCTCACCTGGTCGCCCGAGCCTCAAACCCTTCACCGACGGAGAGTTCATCAAGGATGTATGATGGCCCCTGTGGACGACGTTGCCCCAAAAAGAAGGGGGGGTTCGTCAATCGCCTCTCCGCCTCCCCCATCACCCGCCGCGTCGGGGAGATGGCCTCTAACGTTTTGCTCTACCCTGCGGGAACGTTTTCAAGGGGTGCGCTACTTCCACTGGGCCCTTTGGCGATCCAGGATTGAAGGACACTGCCCGCTGGCATTTCTTCCTGGATGGAAACCGGATGTGTGGGGATTCCTGCAGCTCGTCCCGCCAAGGGTATACCCCCGGTGCCGATGTCCTCTGTGGGGTTGAAGTTGTGGACAAATGGGGGTTTAACTTAGCCAAATTGTCCGCAGTACCACCACAGTCCCAGCCATGATTTCTCCACAAGGATTTGCTTCGCTCCTGACGAAATGCCGCGATTGGGGCCCCCAACAGGACATTGTGCATTTCACGCATTTGCACCAAGAAGCCCCGTGTCCATCTGCACCTGTTGACGTCATGAGGTCGTGGTGAAAGCAGTGAACCTTGTGTTGGCAAGGGGACTCAACCCCCGCCGTCCGGGACCTGCTTGCCGATGCCCAAAGGGGGAGTATGGCGACTGGTTACTTTTTCCCAGTGCGTTGGCTCGCCGCAGCTCTATGTAAAGCGTGTCTTCGACCCAGAAAGCGCTTCGGAGTTCTTGTCCTCCCCGGGACTGAATTCCCGCAGTTTGAGGATGCCGCCTGGGGCGCCGATCTGCTTTTCTCGCCGACCACCACTCACCTGAACACCGAACCTTCACCCAAACAGAGATATCCCGTCCCGGACATAAAGCAAAAGGGTTTACGCCTTTAGATAAGCTCAAGCTATGGGAAATCTCGTGGGAAAAAAAAGGGCTTCACCCATTTCTCGAAGTTGGGGTCAGTTAAGCCCCCCGCACAGAGATCATGGACGTCGTTGGGGGGCTTGAGGAAAGAGTTTGCAGCCGTTTTGCTGATGTCGCGGCTACACCACAGAATGAAGCTGTTCAGCGCACCCCCCGACCGACCCCAAATGTGCCCCCCGCTGACCCCAGCCGAGCTCATTTAGCTCCCCCTGTTCCCACGAGCTGCGCTCAAATTCAAAGGGTCGTCCCCCTCACCTTCTAGTAGTCTCAAGTTCGCACCCTCAATTGCCGGCCTGGGAAGAACGCGATGAAAGTGTCGTCGGTTTGGATCAAAATACTTGTGCGAAAAAGCTGTTTTCAAGATGAAACTGACAAAAACGAAGACCCGTCACAGCTCCTTGGGCGACGTTCTCTTGCTGAGTGGTAGTTCCATTACCCTGATTTTTATAAGTTTTTTTGCTGAGAAATGTCACCAGTTCTCATTTTTAAATTCTTTGCAATTTTTTTTTTTCTGTTATGTGGGTTTTTCGTTTTTTATGGTGCGGGGGCCCCCGGGGGCCCCCTCGGACTTGTCGATGCGGCCCCCGGTACTCTGCTGGTTGGGGGCCTCTCTCTTGAGCTTCTGTCTAAATCACTACTTCGGGAAAATAAGATGTTTTTTTAAAAGGAAGAGTGTAAGGCGATATGAAAATTTACTAACCTAACCCCACCTTTGACTCACTAAAAAAATAAAAACCCAACCTAAAAAACCTATTCTCACGCTTTAACCTCCTAACTAAAACCAAAATTCTGCTTTAAAAAGTGTCCGCGGCAAGGGAAGAACAGAGGCGACGGGCACAAGAGGAAAAAGAGGGGGCCCTAAACTGTCTCTCGCCTCTCCCCATAATACATTCATATCTCCAAAGTAAAGATTTGCGAGGGAACTATAAGGAATGTTTCCCCAAATCCAATAAAATAAATAAACACATCCCCAATTATTTAAAAGGGAAATTCGGTCCTATTTAAAATAATACCCATTTCTTTATATGTTTAAGTTTTGAAGGTTACCGAAGTGGATTAATACTGGGCAGTATAATGAGCAAAGAATAATATACAAACGTAAGTGGTAAAGGCGGTGCGACCGCGCGGTTCCCGCCCTTATAACAAAAAACTCTAGTTAAAACTTTCTTTATACTAGAAAGAAAACTGAAATTTTAAAACAAAACATGGGCATTGGGACGTAACCTTACAAAATAACTCCAAGTTTTTACGTCATTTCGCCCAAAGACTTTCACCCCCTTATCAATTCTAAAGTCGATTCGCCCCCACTTCCCTGTCACGTGCACTGACTATATATTGTTGTAGTAGTTATATACCCTTATAAGTGGGTTAGTTCAGAGGCCACCAGCAGGGGGGTGCAGCATGGGCTTGTTGGGGGTTTTATCGAATGGTAAAAAAGAAAATTGAAAAGAAAAAGTTTTATGTAATTTTTTAAATTCGTGCTGAAAAATAAAAATAAATTAAAACCTTAAAACCCCCTTTAAAAAAAAAAACCCTTTAAAAAACCCAATACTATTAAACCTTTAAACCCAAAAATTTTCCCACGGTAAGCGCTTGAACTACTCGACCCCCGTCAACTCGCCCGAGACAACTCGACCTCGCCTAAAAAACAGCTCGACCCCGGAAAAAAAACAAATCGCCCCCCATCGAACCCAACCTTATAGGTTTTAATGAAACCTAACCTTTTAAGTTTTAATGAAACCTAACCCTTATAGGTTTTAAAGAAACCTAACCCCCAAATTAAACCCCAAAGTATACCCAACTAACCCACGTAAACCTTTTAAACCCCAAAAAATATAACCTAACGTTATAGGTTTTAATAAACCAACCCAAACCTTTTTCCCAAAAATATACCAAACCCAAAACCAACCCAAAACCTTTAAACACAAAAAATACCCAACCGTTTTCCTGGGCGATATTCACGATTGGGTCGACCTTCTCAAGTCGAGTTTCATTGGGGGGACTTGTCCAGGCCCCACGGTAAACAATGAGAGGTAAAAGAACCTGAACTCCCAATTGAAAAGCGTCGCACAGTTAAAGGCGAGTGGGGGTAAATTTTTACGATGGCACCAAAAATTCCCCACACAAGGACCGTTTTCTCCACCCAAAACACGGGGTATTTGAAGCTTTGGTGCAATATGCCAATCACTGTGGGATCATATTCTTTTTGCTGAGAAAACACCATAAAGAAATATAGGCTTTTTTGGGGCCAAAAATCACAACACGGCGGAAAAGCGCGTGATTGGGTTTTGGGCGTAGTAAGCGCAGACTAGATCTCGCCTGATCAGTGATCGGCTTGTTTTTTGGCCAGCAGACCGCAGTACCTATCTATGATTTTAACATGTACCAACAAAAAAAAATATTTGCTTGTTTTTGCTAATGTGCCCCCCAAAAAACA
>JACEEZ010017911.1:0-57500 GCA_016584305.1 Chionoecetes opilio
TCTTTTTTTTTTATCTCTTTTTTTCTCCCCTTTTTTTTTGTTTTTGGCTGTATAGTGAGTAATGTTAGGTGTTAAAGGTGACGTGAGGTGAGGGACGCAGGAAGTGGCGGTAGGAAATAGAAAGCGATGTATAGTGAGGCTGTATGAGTGAGTAAGGGGGTTGATAGAATCATTTTAATTAAGGTATTTTTTAAATTAAAATTTAGGTTTAAAAAAAAAAGATAGACAGAAATTAACAAAAATAAAATGAAAGAACACGAAGAAAATAAACATGGTAGATTTTAAGGGAATGAAATAGTAAAAAATAATAATAATAAACGAGAAATTCAATTTAATTTAAGCAGTAATGAAAAGGAAAAATTAATCATTTGTAGCTATTTTACTGTATTTCTCGTTTGATTTTTTTTCTTCTTATTATTTCATTCCCTTAAAATCTAGCCACCACGTTTATTTTCCTCGTATTCCGTAATTTTTTTTGTTATTTATTTTATTATTATTATTTTTTTTTTTGGTACGATTTGATTTTTGCTGTCAAGTTTTGTTTCTTTTTTACGATTTGGTTAGTGCAGTTTAGGTTTGCATAGTGAATAATGAGTTTAGATAGTGAAAGTGAGGTGCAGTGAGGTGAGGTGACGGTGTGCAGTCAAGCAGGTGTATTACAGAAGCACAGGTGAATTAGATGAGGAAATAGAGCATGAATTTCAACACTTGAAAATGTAATCTGCAATGTCACCACTTATTTTAATGACCCATGAATGACTTTCCTCTTCACACTCTCCTCTTCCTTCCTCTTCCTTCCTCTTCACGCCTCTTCATTTCCTCTTCGTCACGTTCAGTTCTTCCTCTTTAACTTTCCACATATATTATTATGTCTCCTCATCTCTGCTTCCTCCTTCTCCACCATTCTCAAATCCACTCATTCCATCTTCGTGAGTATTTCCACCTTGCCTCATGCCATTGTTTATAAGCTTCATTCTATTTCCCACCTGGTATCATGCCATTGTTACTACGCTTCATTCTATTTCCCAGCTTGTGTCATACCACTGTTCGTAAGCTTCATTCTATTTCCCACCTATCATGCCATTTTTCGTAAGCTTCATTCTATTTCCCAGCTTGTGTCATACCATTGTTCGTAAGCTTCATTCTATTTCCCACCTTCTATCATGCCATTATTTATAAGCTTCATTCTATTTCCCACCTTCTATCATGCCATTTTTGGTAAGCTTCATTCTATTTCCCACTTTGTATCGTAAGCTTCATTCTATATCCCACCTTGTATCGTTAGCTTCATTCTATTTCCCACCTTTTATCATGCCACTGTTCCTAAGCTTCATTCTATTCAACACAACCTCACTCCGTTTTATCCCAGCCAGCGCTTCCACCTCATTCCACACTCCCTCCCCTCTCCCCTCCCCTCTCCCCTCTTCCACCGCCCTCATCCCATCATTCCCCTCTGCCACCTCCTGCCACCCATCATCTCCCCTCTCTCCTCTCTCCCCTCCTCCTCCCCTCTCTCCCCTCCTTCCCCTCCCCTCTCCCCTCCTTCCTCCCCTCTCTCCCCTCCTTCCCCTCCCCTCTCTCCCCTCCCCTCTTCCCCCTCCTTCCCCTCCCCTCTCTCCCCTCCTTCCCCTCCCCTCTCCCCTCCTTCCCCTCCCCTCTCTCCCCTCTTCCACTACCCTCACCCCATTACTCCCCTCAGCCCCCTCCCTCCCCTCCCCTACATGCAATCATTTACCCTCCAATCACGCTTTCCCCTCTCTTTCCCCAAACAGTTTACTTCCTCCACTTTCACCCCCTTAACCCTAAGTACTACCTTTTCCCCCACTAAACACCCCCCCCACCCCCATCCCCTGCCGCACTCCACTTTACCATTTTGTTTTCACCTCCTCTTCTCCACTAACCCCCACCCCACCACCACCCCACCCCCACCACCCCCCCACCCCCAAACCACCACCACCACCGCTGCCACCAATGTAATGTATATTCTCCCCCACTACACACTATCTCGATCCCATCACATACATTCCCTCCCCTTAATAGCATTCACAGACACATTCTACATTGCCCAATACTCATATATCTACTTTACTATCTAACAACGTCTTCCTGAAACGTTTTGTATAGCATTAGCATCAGAAAAACGTAACAAGGTTATATATCTACTTTCCTATCGAACAACGTCTTTCAGAAACGTTTTGTATGTCCTTAATATCAGAAAAAACGTCTCTGGAACATGTATCTTTTTTCCTATCTAACAACGTCTTTGGGAAACGTTTTGTATAGCCTTTGTATCAGAAAAACGTCTCTGGGACCTTCCATACTTGCCTCTTTGTATTGGTATTGACGTATGAGACGTGACTTGCCTTGCCACTCAAACTATTTAGAAACACATAAAGAGAAGATGGTTTTATTGTCCCTGAGGTAACTTTAGGTAATATTGGTAGGTTAAGGAAAGGTCTGTGTGTGTGTGTGTGTGTGTGTGTGTGTGTGTGTGTGTGTGTGTACTCATCTAGTTGTATTTTACAGGGCCAGAGCAATGCTCGTATGGCCCCGTCTCCATATCAACATTTTTATCATTCATCCTTAGTGCTTTTGTGTTGGCCGAAGCCAGCACCCCGGAAAGCAGGTCACAAACCCCCGGCTAACACCCGGTACCCATTCACTGCTGGGTGGACAGGGGCTCGGGTTTTAAGGAAACAACCCATCTGTTTCCGCTCCGCCCGGGGATCGAACCCGGGACTTCTCGGTTGTGAACCGAGCGTGCTTCCTCTAAACCACGGGAGTCCGCGCGCGCGCGTGTGTGTGTGTGTGTGTGTGTGTGTGTGTGTGTTTTCTCGGGGGACAGTCAGTTAGTTAATCAGTCAGTGTCAGTCAGTCAGTTAATCAGTTAGTATCAGTCAGTCAGTCAAAAAGTCAGTCAGTCAGTCAATTAGTATGTCAGTCAGTCAGTCAAAAAGTCAGTCAGTCAATCAGTTAATCAGTCAGCAAGTCAATCAATTAATCAGTCAGTCAGTCAGATTTGAGAAGCAATTATCAGAGAAACCAAGAAGACAGCAAGTAAACGTGTGTGTGTGTGTGTGTGTGTGTGGTGTGTGTGTGTGTGTGTGTGTGTGTGTGTTGTGTGTGTCTGTGTCTGTGTCTGTGTCTGTGTCTGTGTGTGTGTGTGTGTGTGTGTGTGTGTGTGTGTGTGTGTGTGTGTGTATGTGTATGTGTGTGTGTGTGTGTGTGTGTGTGTGTGGAATCCTCCAGTATCTGATATCAGCGCACAAGTGGTTCCGGTAAAGCGATGGATCTCCTCCTCAATTATCCAGAATACTTGGAATTTCTTGTACGATAATGGCATTCCTACTTGTGTTGTGTGGTATTAGGAGGAGGAGGAGGAGGAGGAGGAGGAGGAGGAAGGGGAGGAGGAGGAAGGGGAGGAGGAGGGAGGAGGAGGAGGAGAGAGGAGGAGGAGAGGAGGAGGGGGGAGGAGGATGAGGAGAGGAGGAAGGGGGAAGGGGGAAGGAGGAGGAGGAGGAGGAGGAGGAGGAGGAGATATCGGAGTTAAGATGATGAACGGTAGAAATACATTTACGAAGTCTGAGAGAGAGAGAGAGAGAGAGAGAGAGAGAGAGAGAGAGAGAGAGAGAGAGAGAGAGAGAGAGAGAGAGAGAGAGAGAGAGAGAGAGAGAGAGAGAGAGAGAGAGAGAGAGAGAGAGAGAGAGAGAGAGGACATTATTCTTTCATTTATTCTGCTTACGCCTTTGTAGCCTTTCTTCCATTCACACTTTCATGTCTCGCAACACAAAAAGACGTAAAAATAAGACATTATTGGAAAATATCGATGAAAATATCCAGTTGTTTCGAGTTGAGAAATATTTCAACAAAAGTCATTTTTCACGCAATGGAAGTGAGAATGATATATTGTAACGTGTTAGTAATGAATTGGGTGACTTTCTCTCTCTCTCTCTCTCTCTCTCTCTCTCTCTCTCTCTCTCTCTCTCTCTCTCTCTCTCTCTCCTCTCTCTCTCTCTCCTCTCTCTCTCTCCTCTCTCCTCTTCTCCTCTCTTCTCTCCTCTCTCTCTCTCTCTCTCTCTCTCTCTCTCTCTCTCTCTCTCTCTCTCTCTCTCTCTCTCTCTCTCTCTCTCTCTCTCTCTCTCTCTCTCTCTCTCTCTCTCTCTCTCTCTCTCTCTCTCTCTCTCTCTCTCTCTCTCTCTCTCTCTCTCTCTCTCTCTCTCTCTCTCTCTCTCTCTCTCTTTCTCTTCACCATTAATCATTTCTCTTCTTTCCTGTTTGTTTCGTTCTCTTTGCCATCTTGCCGCACACGTCATCATCATCATCAGCACCTTTTCCCTTCTACTCCTTTACTCCTTATTTCACTTCATTTATTGCTTTTTCGCTGTATTTCTCGTTTCTTTTCTTTTGTGATATTTCTATTTTTTTACGCCAAAAAGTTCGCCCGGAGGGCGACTTTGCGGCTAGTAATTCATAATATAATGTGAAGGAAATATGTCTTGTGGAAATGGATGTATTATTTCACAATCAACTGAATTAAATATCCATGTAGTGTTGTACGGATATTGTATCTTTTCCATTAGTCGTAGTATTAATGTTTGTTTGTGTGTGTGTGTGTGTGTGTGTGTGTGTGTGTGTGTGTGTGTGTGTGTGTGTGTGTGTGTGTGTGTGTGTGTGTGTGTGTGTGTGTGTGTGAACTTGATTTTTAACACAATGCATCATAATTGCAATGCTTGTGTTCATCTCACCGAAGATAATCCATTATAATCCCTTTGTTAACCCCAAGTTAAATCCTATAATTGAAACACGATATTGTCTGACTTATTAACAAAAAAGCAATTATTTACAGCAATATAACAGAGAGATGGAGAAATATGACACTATTGAAGTATTTTAAAGTAAAAAAAAAAAAACATTTATTTACAGCAATATAACAGAGAGAAGGAAAAAATTTACTAATGAAGTATTTTTATGGTGTTACTTACCTTGTTTTAATCCTGTGGCGGCGGCGGAGGCGTGACGTAACAGTAACAGCAACAGCAAGGAAAGTAACAGCAGGGAGGCAGTGAATGTGACGTGACAGGAGCCAGGAGTCCTCATGTACCCTTGGCCTTTAAACACTTGTCACTGCCACTCACACAATGCCTAAGCTTAATAGATATGGAATTCAGGTGATAATTAATTGTGGTTTCTTCGTTTCTTTCTCGTTTACTGAAGAAGCTTAGTATTTCAGCACGCATGTTTAGCTATGTGGTTAGTTACACAAAATGCCAAAGCTTAATAGATATGGAATTCAGATGCCAAAGCTTAATAAATATTGAATTCTGGTGATAATTAATTGTGGTTTCTTCTTTTCTTTTGTCGTTCACTTAAGCTTAGTATTTCAGCACGTGTGTTAAGCTGTGGCTGGTTACACAAATGCCTAAGCTTAATGGATATGTAACTCAGGTGGTAATTAATTATGGTTTCTTTCTCGTTCACTTAAGAAGCTTAATATTTCAGCACGTGTGTTTACCTGTGTGGTTAGGTTAGGTTAGGTTACGTATGGTTTGTTTCTATGTATCCACAATGATTCACTATTTCACTTGACACTGGTTTGGTTGCTTCCCTGATACGCTTTACCACAAGTCACGTTTTAGACATGTATAGTTTTTGTTATATCACACGTTTTATCTATAGACAGTATTTTTTTATATCACATTTTTTATCTCTTTAAGCTGCAAATTTCACACAACTTTTAAGTCACGTAAGACATTTATCTATACTACATTATATATATTTTTCTTAATAGTATTCAAATATAACTTAGTTTCATTCATATATTTTTTTGTTTTGTTTTCTTGGTCATTTGGGTTTTTTTCTAATGTGTTTTTTTTTGTCACGTCACTAAATTGTCACCTGTGTATTTATTTATTATAGGTTTTTTGTCACATCACTAAATTGTCACTTTTGTATTTATTTTAAAAGCGTCTTGTTATCTTGTTATCTTGTTAATATATCTATCTAAGTTATCTTGATCCTGTAGCACTTTAGGTTAAGTAATGTCAATCATTCATATTTTCTTGCCTCCATTATGGTAATTATAATTATGTATCCGAGGTCACCTGTGTGGGGAAAGGATTAATTAATCGCCTGAGGGGAAGGAATAGTCTTCTCTCTCTCTCTCTCTCTCTCTCTCTCGCTCTCCTCTCGCTCTCTCTCTCTCTCTCTCTCTCTCTCTCTCTCTCTCTCTCTCTCTCTCTCTCTCTCTCTCTCTCTCTCTCTCTCTCTCTCTCTCTCTCTCTCTCTCTCTCTCTCTCTCTCTCTCTCTCTCTCTCTCTCTCTTGCAGTAGAAATGTCAGGAAGTAAAGCTCTTTTTCCACGTTTATAACAAGCTTGCACGCACGAACACACTCACATACGCGCGCGCGCGCGCACGCACACGCACGCACGCGCACACACACACACACACACACACACACACACACACGCAGGATGTAGCAATGTAATTAAAAGATTTATGATTCTCAGTATTATAAATCTGCAAAAACTCTTCAAAGAATCAGTATTGGCCATCTGATTAATGGAATTTATATAACATTGCTAGAAATACAAGGCAACTCTGTCGTGTTCTTTGTTCCAACACTGAATTTTTAATGGTATTTTTAAGGGGAGAGTCCGCCGTGAAAATATGAAAACAAAATTTTAATATACGATTTTGAGTTATATGGTCTACTAGGCGCAAAGCCACCCTCCGGGCGGACTTTTTGGCTAGCTCCTGCGGAGGGCTATTGGTGGGCCTTTGGCCCACCACCTGTGTTTGGTGGGCCTGCGGCCCACCAAACACAGACTCTCCAGATAGCCCCTTCTAACTTTCCTGAAATCATGGATATAGAAATGTATGTATTAACGCCAACCCATTCACATCACCCCCAATCCATTCACTCACCCATTACCCATCACCCCCCACCCATTCACTCACCCATTACCCATCACCCCCCACCCGTTCACTCACTCATTACTCATCACCACACACCCATTCACTCACCCATTACCCATCACCCCCCATCTATTCCCTCACCCATCACCCATCACCCCCCACCCATTCACTCACCCATCACCCCACACCCATTACCCATCACCCCACCCATTCACTCACCCATTACCCATCACCCTACATCAAGGTTTCCTCAATTCTCGCAACCCACTTTTTTTCACAATTATCGCTAATAGGCTGCTAAAAAAAAGAAAACAAAAAGTGATCGGATCATTTCATAAGTGAGCTTAAAACCTTCCCCTGGTCAACCTGGTTCCAAAAATGTGGTATATGATGGGATTCCGCCACGGGGGGGCGGAACCTATACCACACACACACACACACACACACAGACCACACACACACACACACTTTCGCTTATATTATTATAGAACCCATTACCATCACCCCACCCATTCACTCACCCATTACCCATCACCCTACATCAAAGCTTCCTCAATTCTCGCAACCCTCTTTTTTCACAATTCTCGCTAATAGGCTGACAAAAAAAATGAAAAAAATGATCGGATCATCTGATAAGTGAGCTTAAAACCTCCCCCTGGTCAACCTGGTTCCAAAAATGCGGTATATGATGGGATTCCGCCATGGGGGGCGGAACCTATACCACACACACACACACACACACACACACACACACACACCACAAACAGACACACTTTCGCTTATATTATTATAGATGGCAGTGGTTCTTAAACTTTATCGTGCACTGGACCCCTTTTCTTAAAGGTAGTCATGTGGCGGACCCTTAATTCTGAGATTTTCCCTTTACACTATCTCGAGTAAAATTTTTAAAAGGAGTTTGTTTTCTAGAATATACTGAAATTGTTACTGAATTATTTATTAATGGCTTAACTTTAACAGAACTATTCAAGTCTTACCTCACATAGCGTTATTTATTTCACAATTTAAAATTTACATTTTAACACACAAATTTCACTGAACCTTTCGTCCTCACATCTGATCCTAATGGGATGAATGGCACTGCTTTTGCTGATTCATGATCCAAGTGATATCTGGCTCCAATCTGCTGAGCTTCAGGCGCATGTCGGGTTCGACATTGATTCTGTTGCGCTTTTTTTGTTTTAAGATCAACCAATGTGGCAAATCCAATCTGGCAGTTATATGCTGTTGGGAACGGCATCCAGTGCCTCAAAGCCAATTGTGATGGCTCTTTTGATGGCAGTTGACACAAATTGATTTTTAATCCACTCAAAGCTTGGTCTGGTTCTGGAAAATATTTTCCTAACTCTGAGTGAAGGCCTTGAATATGGGCTATAAAAGCTTGTGTTGTGTCACCATCTAGCTCTTCTTCGACAGTGAGAAGGAAGTCTGCTAAGGTAGGAAAAGATTCACAATCTTTGCGGTCAAGGCGGCCACACCAGTAGTATAACGGTAGTATAATTGTGTATAATTATAAAATTATTAAAAAACATACAAATGGGATAAAAAGATGAGTATGTTGTCATAACCATCCAGAATATTTTCTTGGCACTGTAATAAATGTACAAAGAGGAGCACAAGCGACTGCCTCCATCAGCGGCCTGACGTCAACTGTAAACTCTTGAGCTGCCAGTCAGTCGGCCACTCTATTTGCAGCGGCCACTACAAAGTTGCCAAATCGCATATATCATTACAGTCGTCGGTTAAATTGTTTCCAGATACTATTATATATTTTAGCTGACATTCAAATTTGCCTGCGGACCCTTCGAAATGGTCTGCGGACCCCAAGGGGTCCGTGGACCACACTTTTAAGAAACACTGGTCTATGGCAACACCCTATCCTTTGGCTTTCGAATGGTGGAATTTTTTTCAGTCGAACATTTTTTTAAATGCCCATAGCGAGGGACATTTAAACTTTCAAAACTTGTAAAAAAAAAAAAAAAAAAAAAAAAAAAAAAATTGGATAATTTTCCCAAATATCAAAACTAAGCCTTTAAAAAACAACAACAACAGCAATCTTCAGGGTGAAGTTTGTTACCCAGGTAACAATTCTGGAACACAATTTTGGATATGAAAAGTGCAACCTGTTCACAAAAATGTTTGGAGCAAATGTATACATCCAAAAAGGACTAGAAAAGAGAGAAAAGAGAAGAATTACATCGAAAAAGACAATAAACAAGAAGAGGAAGACAGACAAAGGAATTCCAACCGAAAGCTATGCACCTGGTGAATTTTGATCAAACCTTGCAACAATGAGGGGCGTGGCGCGCCCTGACACCCTCGCCTTTGAGCGATTAATTAATACCTTTATAAGGGGGGACAAGGTGCAGATCCTTTTATGCATGCATTGATATGTGATTACTGATCCTATAAAATTCATATGCAAGTAGCATTGACAGTATAGTACCTTCACTGGAGCGCAGAAACTTTAGCAAAACTTCAAACGCGTTTTTCTCAAAACTAGTATAAAGTGAACATAAAATTTATCTCTGCTTTTATTTTTGGCACGATTTTCACGAAACTTTAGGACACACAAAATCAAATATCGTAGAAAAATCTGTTCAGATTTTTTTTTTTTAAGTCTTAGTTTTGATATATGGGAAAATTATCCTTAAATTTTTTATTTTTTTATTTATTTTTTAATAATAAAAAAAAAATTCCAAAACAATTTTCAAAATATTCTCAGAACAAATTGTTAGATTAACAATGAATTATCATATGCTCATGTCACAAGGAAATCGGTCAAAAAATGGCTGACAAGATGCAATTCAAAATTTCATCAAAAACCAACAAAAATAGGTTCCTTAATTTTTTCAATTTTTTCCTTTCATCTGATCAGTTTGAAATTTTCATGTGATAACAAGGGTACTAATATACACAACATATAAATCATTCATGACCGTAGGTGCAATTTAAAATTCACGGCGGACTCTCCCCATAAGTTTTGTACAATTTTAAGGCGGATTATAGAATTTGAACGCTTTGCAATTTAGTTTTTCTATAAAATTCATGAATTATTGCATTGCTTAATTAAGTTGGTAATGTTTATGTGTTCAGAATGTCGCATCTTTTCATTGTTTTTCTCATCGTCATCCTTCCCTCTTTACTTCATTGTTTTTCTCATCGTCATCCTTCCCTCTTTACTTCATTGTTTTTCTCATCGTCATCCTTCCCTCTTTACTTCATTGTTTTTCTCATCGTCATCCTTCCCTCTTTACTTCATTGTTTTTCTCATCGTCATCCTTCCCTCTTTACTTCATTGTTTTTCTCATCGTCATCCTTCCCTCTTTACTTCATTGTTTTTCTCATCGTCATCCTTCCCTCTTTACTTCATTGTTTTTCTCATCGTCATCCTTCCCTCTTTACTTCATTGTTTTTCTCATCGTCATCCTTCCCTCTTTACTTCATTGTTTTTCTCATCGTCATCCTTCCCTCTTTACTTCATTGTTTTTCTCATCGTCATCCTTCCCTCTTTACTTCATTGTTTTTCTCATCGTCATCCTTCCCTCTTTACTTCATTGTTTTTCTCATCGTCATCCTTCCCTCTTTACTTCATTGTTTTTCTCATCGTCATCCTTCCCTCTTTACTTCATTGTTTTTCTCATCGTCATCCTTCCCTCTTTACTTTCTGCTCTTATTCCCTTGCATGTCTTTTCCTCTCTCCTTCCTTCTCCATTTTCTTTCAGTCACTCAAATCACGTCAATACTTCTATCATTACAAATATACAAAAGACAACAACAACAATAGTAGTAGTAGTGGTAGTAGTAGTAGTAGTAGTAGTAGTAGTAGTAGTAGTAGTAGTAGTAGTAGTAGTTAAAGTAATACATGAATAATAGATAAAGTACAGCAGCAGCAACAATAATAATAATAATAGTAGTAGTAGTAGTTGTAGTAGTAGTAGTGAAA
Organism: Chionoecetes opilio; assembly: GCA_016584305.1. Taxonomy (NCBI): domain Eukaryota; kingdom Metazoa; phylum Arthropoda; class Malacostraca; order Decapoda; family Majidae; genus Chionoecetes; species Chionoecetes opilio. The sequence continues at coordinate 10,881 of JACEEZ010017911.1, forward strand.
GTAATACATGAATAATAGATAAAGTACAGCAGCAACAATAATAATAATAATAATATAGTAGTAGTAGTAGTAGTAGTAGTAGTAGTAGTAGTAGTAGTAGTAGTAGTAGTAGTAGTAGTAGAAGAAGCAGCATTGGGGAAGTCCTCCGCCGGATTATAGGGAAATGCATCATGGCGGTGGTCAAGGAGGATGTAAGAAGAGCGGCAGGGAACCTACAGGTGTGTGCGGGACAGCAGGCAGGTGGGGAAACGGCCATGCACGCCATGAGGGGGATCTTTGGTCAGGAAGAATGTGAAGCGGTGCTGTTAGTGGACGCTAAAAATGCATTTAACACTATAAACAGAAAGACAATGCTTCACAACATTCGAATTAAGTGTCCCCCACTCGCGACATATGTGGAAAACACATACAGAGATCCTTCAGACATGTTCATAAGTGATAATAGTAAAAATAGTAGTGTTAAATTTTTGAAATCAAGGGAGGGAACAACGCAAGGTGACCCAGTAGCCATGGCAATGTACGCCCTTGGCCTATCAGTGCTTCAAGAGGAGATTTCATATGAAAAAACACAGGTGAAGCAAGTGGCTTATGCGGATGACCTAACAGGGGCCGGGAAAATCACAGACTTAAAGAGGTGGTGGGCTCTTGTGAAGGAGAACGGCCCTACTATATGATACACACCCAACGCCACCAAGTCCATCCTTATTGTAAAACCCGAACATTATGAAAATGGAGTGCGACTTTTCAGTGACAGTGGGGTCATTGTGACAAAGGACGGTCAGCGGCACTTGGGTGCAGTGATTGGAACAGAGGAGTTCAAGGCGAAATATGTTGGAGAGAAAGTGTCGGAGTGGGTGAAAGAGGTGGGCGTCTTGTCCGGCATGGCAAAGACAGAACCACACGCAGCTTACTCAGCATTCACGCATGGCCTACAACATCGATGGAGCTTCGTCAAGCGCACCATCCCAGGCATCAGCCATCTCCTCAGACCGTTGGAAGAATCCATCAGAAAAACCTTCCTACCAGCACTGCTGAAATCTAATATCATCATAGGGGATAACGTGAGGGAGCTGCTGACATTTCCACCAAGACTGGGTGGGATGGGGATCACGTCCCCTGAGAAACTGGCCGATGAAGAAAACCGAAACTCCATCAACCTCACCAGGTCCCTCACCGAAAAAATCATAGCTCAAGACGCATATGGTGAAACAGACCAGAATGCGATCTTAGAGCTAAAGAAAACCATTTCTAGAGACAGACAAAGTGCACAAGTGGAAAGCTTGGAACGCCTAAAAAGCGCCCTGCTGGATGATACCGTGAGGAAAATTCACACTGCACAGGAAACGGGAGCGTCCAACTGGCTAACATGCTTGCCTATCAGAGCAAAAGGCTTCAGCCTCAACAAACAAGAATTCGTAGATGCCGTTGCTCTGAGGTATGGCTGGCCAGTGGAGGGAATTCCCAAAACCTGTGTATGTGGAGTTCCAAATAACGTCGATCACACCATGACGTGTAAAAGGGGGACATTCGTGTGCATCAGACACGATGAGGTGAGGGATGTGACGGCCAGTATGCTCAGGGAGGTGTGCCGCGACGTCTCCACTGAACCAACTCTTCTCCCCATTGATGGTGAACAATTGCAGTACAGGACGACCAACACCGCCAACGAGTCCCGAGTGAACGTAAGTGCTCGTGGTTTCTGTACAAGAGGACAGAGAGCCTTCATGGACATCAGAATCTTCGATCTGATGGCCGCCTGCCACCGGAGGATCTCACTGGAAGCTGCCCACCAAAAGAATGAGCAGGAGAAAATCAGGGCGTATGGAGATAGGATTCGAAATGTTGATCATGGCAGCTTCACACCCCTGGTCTTCACTACGTCCGGCGGGATGGGCCCCAAGGCCAAGTGCTTCTATTCAAGACTAGCAGATGTAATGGCAGAAAAGAAGCACCAGCCAAGGAGCCACGTTGTCGCCGGGATGAGGTGCCGTCTCTCCTTCTCCCTGCTCAGGTCTGCCCTCCTATGTCTCAGGGGTACTACATATTCCGCCCCCACAACCATCGATATAGCTGGCTTGGACTACCAGGTCACTGTAGTGGAGAGCGGTATATTAGTGTAGGTGGTGTAGAGAGGAGAGTAATTAGTAGATAAGTAGTAGTAGTATTGTTGGATGCCATAGTCAGTAGCGACCGGAATTGGGGCTACTGACCTCCAATTAGTGGAGCCCGCGTATATTTCATAAATAAACATGGGGTGGAGGTATCATTTAGTAGTAGTAGTAGTAGTAGTAGTAGTAGTAGAAGTAGTAGTAGTAGTAGTAGTAGTAGTAGTAGTAGTAGTAAAAGTAGTACATGAGTAATAGATAAAATACAGCAGCAGCAACAATAATAATAATAGTAATAGTAGTAGTAGTAGTAGAAGTAGTAGTAGTATTAATAGTAGTAGTAGTAGTAGTAGTAATAGTAGTAGTAGTAGTAAAAGGAATACATGAATAATAAAAGTAGTAAAGAATAACTGTCCAGAGCTTATCGTTTATCCGTGACGTGAATTTTATACGCTTAGACCCCTCGCCTGTGACCTGAGAATGCCACAGGAAGGTCAGGAGTCAAGGAGAGGTGGACTTGACCTTTCATTAACCTTCCTTAACGATATTGCCTCATGTCCACCAAGTGTCCAGTTATCATCGGCTGTGTAATCGGCTGTGTAATCGGCTGAACAGTTTGTTGTCCCTCTGTCTGTCTTTGAAGGTTTTTTTAAATAGCTTTTTTTCACCCTTTACTTGTCTGTCGATGTGTGTGTGTGTGTGTTTGTGTCTCTCTCTCTCTCTCTCTCTCTCCTCTCTCCTCTCTCCTCTCTCTCTCTCTCTCTCTCCTCTCTCTCTCTCTCTCTCTCTCTTCTCTTCTACTCTCTCTTCTCACTCTCTCTCTCTTCTCTCTTTCGTGGTTGACTAGGGCATTGATCGTAACATATCTAGCAGCTCATCATTTCAGTTACACAATCTGACTAAGCTATCTCANATCCCATGTCAGACGACCGGATTGGGTACTGACTCCATTAGGAGCCCGCGTATATTTCATAATAAAACATGGGGTGGAGGTATCATTAGTAGTAGTAGTAGTAGTAGTAGAAGTAGTAGTAGTAGTAGTAGATATAGTAGTAGTAAAAGTAGTACATGAGTAATAGATAAAATACAGCAGCAGCAACAATACATAATAATAGTATAGTATAGTAGTGTAGAGTAGTAGTAGTATTAATATTTAGTAGTAGTAGTAGTATAATAGTAGTAGTAGTAGAAAAGGAATACATGATATAAAAGTAGTAAAGAATAACTGTCCAGGCTTATCGTTTTTTCCGTGACGTGAATTTTATACGCTTAGACCCCTCGCCTGTGACCTGAGAATGCCACAGGAAGGTCGGAGTCAAGGAGAGGTGGACTTGACCTTTCATTAACCTTCCTTACGATATTGCCTCATGTCCCCCAAGTGTTCCAGTTATCATCGTGTGTAATCGGCTGTGTAATCGGTAACAGTTTTTTGTCCTCTGTCTGTCTTTGAAGGTTTTTTTAAATAGCTTTTTTTCACCCTTTACTTGTCTGCGATGTGGTGTGGGGTGTGTTTGTGTCTCTCTCTCTCTCTCTCTTCTCTCTCCTCTCCTCTCTCTTCTCTCTCTCTCTCTCTCTCTCTCTCTCTCTCTCTCTCTTTCGTGGTTGACTAGGGCATTGATCGTAACATATCTAGCAGCGTCACGTCATCTTCATGTTAACACCAATCTGACGTGACTGAAGTGACACGCAGTTTTTTTTTATAGTCAGAACGGGGGCGCGCCACATTTCCTACACCATCTATACTACACAGCACATCTCCTACAAATTTAGCAGATTTTAGAGTAGTGACATATTTCCTACAGAGATACAGCATATCTCCTACACACAGTAGCTGTAGGAGATATGCCTGACACATGTTTTTGTGTAGGAAATATGACCGCCTATGTGTAGGAGCTGTGACAGTATGTAAACATGTGCATCTGTGTTGAATGCAACGCAGGTAGTTTGTTGTTCCTGGCCACATTTCGGAGGTACCGGAATACTACACTACAGGAGTGTAGTGAGCCAGAAGCGCCGAGTACAGAGGCGCCCCACTAAGGGGGTGTAGGAGATGACGCTGTATCCTTGTAGGAAATATGTCACTACTCTTAAAATTGCTAAATTTGATGGAGGGTTTTGTGTAGGGAGATTGCTGGATAATGGTGTGGTGTAGGAAAATGACACCCAGTGTAGGATATGTTGCAGTACTCCAACTATGTAGGTTTGTAGGGGAGATGTTATACGCCGCTCATAACTTGTGTTAGGAATGGGTCTGTGAAATCATAGTCATTTCTGCCTCGCTGTCGATTTTTTTGTTTGGCTTTTGGGTTTTGTGCTGTTTTGTGTGTCGTTTTGGTGTATGTTTTTGTGTGAGGAAGTCTTTTCTCTCTTTTTTTTGTTTGTGTGTGTGTGTGTGTGTGTGAAAACAGAGAGAGAGAGAGATGAGAGAGAGAGAGAGGAGGAGAGAGAGAGGTAGAGAGAGGATAGAGAGAGAGACGATGAAGAGAGAGAATGAGGAGAGAGATAGAGAGAGAGAGAGAATTTTTTTTTTTCTTGAGAGAGAGAGGAGAGGAGGAGGGTAATAATTATTCCCACTCTTTCCGTCACAATATTATGAAAACTGATTCATAGTGTCATAAGATAATTGTGAGCTTATGGGGTGTTTTATATACGATATTAATGTCACTTTTTATTTCATATATTTGTAATGCGAAAATCTGTGTTATGTTACATTTTGACGTCAAGGAGATTGTAGAAAAACGAAAAAAACGTTTGACCAGACAACGTCTTCGCACATTGTTGTGTGTGTGTCGGATGGTGTGGGGAGTAGTGTATCTCAGGTAGCGTGTGAGTGTTGCGTGTGCGCTAGGAGCGTGTGCGGATCTGTGTTAATTTATACCGGTTTATGCTCCTGTTCGGCGTTTGATTACGCTTCACACTCTTATGATGTTTAATGAACGAGAACCTCATTGGCAAAAAAAACTCATCACTCTGGACAATAAGTCAACACCAACCACACTTCACTAAACAACTCCACCACTCTCACCAGTTATGTCCATATTTTTACCAACTACTGTATATAAGAAGCAAAAATAAATTCATACTCGGATTACTCTCCACGCCACTTCAGGTTTTTTTTTTTTTTTTTTATAAGATTTGTCGTTTTATAAGCGCCTGTATGCAGTGGTGACCCAGGGCTCGGATGTAGGCTTGGAGGTTCACTTGAGGGCTGCTGATGGTAGGTCCTCGCACGGGTGGGCGCAGGAGGATGTTATAGTGACGCCTTGGATTAGAGTGGGCTCACGCCGGACCCCTGTGTATCCTCGATGCATCGCAATCGAAGGTAGAGTTCGATGGGCAGCGGATGTGGGTTGTTCTTAGGCACCTCGACGGTGAGGAAGGTTTTGGGTTTCTTCGGGGATCGAACTCGGGTCACCGAGAACGCCAGTCGGAGACGCTAACCACTCCGCTACCGCCTCCCCGTAGCTTGCTGCAAAATAGAGACACTATATTTAACACACTTCACTCGTAACCTTGAATTTCTATATTGTGACCCACTATTAAGGAAGCAAAAAGAGAATTATCATACTTATTATACTTTCAGGTCTAATAAATGTACTTTTTACTTATGTACTTTTTACTTTAAATGCACAAATAAACACACTTCCACACTTCACTTTCCACCTTGAATTTCCATATTTTGTTAAACCTTAAACTTCAAAACCTTCACCTTAAACTTCAAAACCTTCACCTTAAACTTCAAAACCTTCACCTTAAACTTCCATAAACTCCACACCTTGAATTTCTATATTTTGTCCCACTATAAAAGAAGAACCAAAACAAAAGGAGGTATAGAGGGAGGTAATAAAGGAGGGAAGATAAAGAAGGGAGGTATAAAGAAGGGAGGTAGAAAGGAGGGAGGTATAAAGAAGGGAGGATAAAGGAGGGAGGATAAAGGAGGGAGGTATAAAGAAGGGAGGATAAAGGAGGGAGGTATAAAGGAGGGAAGATAAAGGAGGGAGGTATAAAGGAGGGACGGTTATAAAGGATGGAGGTATAAAGAGGAGGATAAGGAAGGGAGCATAAGAAGGGAGTTATAAGAAGGGAGGATAACAGAAGGGAGGTAAAAGAAGGGAGGATAAAGGAGGGAGGGTATAAAGAAGGGAGTATTATAAAGAAGGAGGATAGAAGGGAGTATAAGGAGGCCAAAAGAACACTTGATAATACGTATTATATGTCACGTGTATTAAATGTACTTTTCAGAGGGTTAGAAGATTCACTATTGTATACGATTTTCTAGAATGTCAAACGAATTGGAACACACTACACACACAACTTGGTTACACTCTCACTATTATCCTATGTATGATGTATTCTGTAACGTCACCATCACTTCCGTAACTTCCGTAACGTGATACTTCAAGGAGGAAAGTTTCAGCTCTCACTTGTCTTGTCGTCCTCAAAACACTACACACAGAAACACACACACCACACACACCACACACACACCACACACACACACACACATAACATACCTACACAACACACACAAAACGAGACACACACCCACACACCACATGGGAAACTCGTAGTGTAAGGGTTAGCACGTCGTCTCACAATCGAGAAGTCCCGGTTCGATCCCGGGCGGAGCGAAGACAGACGGCGTCTTATAAACCCGAGCCCCTGTCCACCCAGCAGTGAATGGGTACCGGGTGTTAGCCGGGTTTGTGCAACCGCCCGCACGGGGTTTTGTGCTTCCCCAACACTAAGCACTAGGAATAATGATAAAAATAATGTTGATATGGAGACGGGGCCATACACGAGCGCTTGCCTCTAGCGCCCTGTAACAATACAACTAGATGAACTACAACTAGAGAATACACACCCCGGACTCAATTATCCCAAACTTTCTCACACACAAAACACCTCCACGAAACACAACAACACGCAACAACAACAAAACACTATGGCTTGGAACACACACAAACACACACCACACACACAACACACAAACACACACACAAAACACCTACACACACAACGCACACACACACACAAGGAGGTGGGAACATATCACAAACGCACTGCAAACCGCGCGCCGACCATGCTGGCGACAAAAATGGCGGTCGGAATCCTTCCACACCAGGCCAAACACAAACGCAGCCGCTTCTCCTCCTCCTCTCCTCTCCTTCTCTGTCCTTGCCCTCCTCTCTCTCTTCACTTCCTCTGACGGTCCGATCCTTCCAACCCAGGGCCAACATCAACCCTGCACGCGCTTCCTACCTCCTCCTCATCATCCTCTTCATCTTCCTCTTCCTCTTCCCCTTCCTCTTCCTCTCCTCTGACGGTCCGTGATCCTCCAACACAACCCGCACGCGCTCTCCTCCTCATCCCTCTCCTCTGTCCTATCCTCTGCCCTCTTCTATCTCCTGATGCCTCCTTCTCCTACTGAGTCGCCATATTCTTCCTTAATTTATCTCATTAGGTAAATACAGATAGACAGATTTTGACATCACATTTTTCTCTTTAAGCGCACATTCACCACAGCTTTTAAGTCAAGTATGACATTATTATAAACATTATATATATTTCTTAAAGTATTCAAATATAAATTGGTTTCATCATATATATTTTGTTGTGTTTCTTGGTCATTTGGGTTTTTTTCTAATGTGTTTTAGTTCTACACAGACCGCCCTCCCCCCATATATCTACTAAAGGGTGGAGGGTGGCTGACGGTAAGCAAATACTGGCTACAGTAAAATGCATGAGTATTATATTTCATTATATCGTAAAGATAGAGAGAGCGAGAGAGAGAGAGAAAGAGAGAGAGAGAGACCGAGAGAGAGGAGAGAGAGAGAGATGAGATGAGATTGAGAGAGAGAGAGAGAGAGAGAGAGAGAGAGTGAGAGAGAGAGACGAGAAATGTATTTTGCCACTTTTATGGAACGTTTTGTATGTATTAAGTATGTCATGTATAATTATGTACTGAGTTTTTAAAGGCACGATTTTGGGTCCGCACAAAATATATGCGTACTATGGCTCATTCCTTAGAAAATATTCTTTATACATCTAAATAAATAAAATCAACAAAAACGAATCAATAACCTGAGGCGAGTCAAAAACACGAAACTCGTCACTGCTTCAGTCGCGGGTGAAGGGGCGAGCGTTTAGGGACTAGCAACCGACAGCGTAGCCCGTCGGCGTTCTTTAAGGAGAGGATCACGTTCGCTCTCGCTGGTGTTCGTGACGCGGCCCTTGGAGTGAGTAATAACGCTCAGCTGTGTTCTAATGTTTGTGTTTAAAATGTAGCGTTCTGTACACGCCCTTATTAAAAGTCTTTTTTTCTCCAGACTTCAACGATCCTTCAGATACCTCTAAGCGTAATTATAGAATGGGGAGAGAGCCCCCTGCAAGTTTAGCAGTTCTGGGATTAGTTGGTGCCGTATAATAAAATCTTGTATATGTATATTTCTTAAATGGATATAATATGTTGTGATAAATAGATAGATGTTGTAGTGAGATAGCTAAATAGAGAGAAGTGTATAGTGAGATACGATACTAGTTAGATAGTTGTGTGAGGCATAGATAATAGATAAGATAGTTGTAGTTGAGATAGTATAGGTAGATAGTTTGGTGATGATCGAATAGATAGTAGTGTAGTTGAGAAGATAGTAATAGATCGTTGTGTGTGTTTGCCATATAACCCTACAGTGTGGTTTTAATGTGATATAAAGATAGAAATACTAAGACAGTCTCACCAAAATAAGTTTGGTCAGATGATTATGGGTGGTGTTAGAATGTGTATGTTGTGCTATGCCGATACTCTTACTCAATAGGCCATTTTAAATTTATTTATAAGTCTTTAACCCTCCCCCGTCCTGCTAATGTCCCCCTCACCCTTAACCCTTCACACAAACCTTATCACTCCCCGTTCCTTTATAACTGTCCCCCCCTCAACACTACCAGCCCCTCCCATCCCAATCATCCCTACACCTCCTCAGCCCCTCCTAATACCCTCAATGCCTCGGCTGACGTGGGGCTACAAAAGAGTCCATTATACCTGTTTGCCGCCGTTTTTTTTTAACAGGTGAATTTTTCATACAGTTTTAAAGACGAATACGTGTCTGCATTGTCGCCTCACTTGCCAAACGCCCGCGTTCACACTAAAGATAAGATAAAACCATTTATTAAATAATTAGTCGTATCATCAACCGTAGATCTAGTTACTAACATAATAAGCGTTCTGTATAGTCAAGTGAGTTATATGATATGTATAAGATTGGGTAGACCATGCAGCGACACCACCATAAAGATAACTAGATAGGGGATAACTGTTAATTTAACCAGTTGTCAATGTTTGTCTTGATCATACGTAGATACAATTTGCCTTGGTGTAATTGGCTTTCATGGGGAGTGAGGTGGGTAGTCTATTAAGTTGGGTATAATTAGGGTTTGATATAGGTATAATCGATGGTATAAATTGGTGTTAGTGAGTTCAAGAATAGTATACAATGTTAGTTTGTTTTGAACGTAATCTTATAATATAAATAACAAATAGCTAGTGGTAATGCTATAGATCCTAAGCATTAATAGAGTTGTCAGTGACATATTATTATAGTCGAATGTCTTAATCTTAATCGTAGTTCCGTTTGTCTTAATACTTCGCTCTTTACCAGATTCACACGAACAATCCTGCAGAATATCCCCCCCCCGTGTCCACACAGTGGTAGGGGGGGGTCACGGATCTGGATCCGTAGCGGGTGGCGAGGGTGGATGGTACTATAATAGATTATAGGTACATTTTATTGGTTTTCTGCAATTAATGCATTACAAGGACATCGTTATAACCGTGCCTCAACTTTGTAGATCGGACCATTTCCAGTCTTTCTAACCCCTACTATCACGCTTGCAAATTAAAAAATAACTCATAGGTATTCTGGGGGGGGAACGCGAAACCCCCCAGGCGGTAGTTAGCGTAATCGCCCAAGTTAGGCTAGTTAACTGGCAGAGCCCACTAAGGAGGAGAGTATGGTCAATAGGGAGATTGCAGTGAAAAACCGGCACATTACCTATTGTAGGTATATATACTTCAGAAATAGGATCAAAAATTTACCCTAGAATTGTATTATTTATTGAACTTTTTCCTCATCACATTTCTCTGTTTATCTCCGATCACAACGATGAGCAGTGGCCGTGTGGGCTGTGGTGGGCGCCGGGCGGCTTGGTTGTGCGGCGGGGAGTGGTGTGCGGCGGGCGTGGTGTGCGGCGGGCGTGGTGGGGCGACGGGCTGTGATGTGCGGCTGGGCATCGTGGTGGGCGCCGGGCTGATGGTGGCGCACGGGCTGTGGTGGAGGAGCAGGCTGTGGTGGGGCGCCGGGCTGTGGTGGGGAGCCGGGGCTGTGTGGGGGCCGGGCGGTGGGTGGGACAGAAGGGCTGGGTGGGGCGGCCGGGCTGTGGTGGGGCGCGGGCGTGTGGGCGAGCCGGGCTGGGGTGGGGAGCCGGGCTGTGGTGCAGGGCAGCCGGGCTTGGTGGGTGCGCCGGCTGGGTGGGGAGACGGGCTGTGGTGGGGAGCAGGGCTGTGGTTGGCGGCGCGGGCTCGCAATGTGGTGTGGGAGCCGGGCTGTGGTGGGGAGAAGGCGATGTGGTGGGCGCGGGCTTGTGGTGGGTGCAGAAGGGCTGCTGGTGGGGCGCCGGGACTGTGGTGGGCGCGGGCTGTAGGTGGGGCGACCGGGCTGTGGTGGGGAGCCGGGCTGTGGGGGGGCGCCGGGCTGTTGTGGGGCGCCGGGCTGTGGGGGGCGCCGGGCTGTGGGGGGCGCCACGGGCTGTGGTGGGGCGAAGGGCTGTGGTGGGAGCACGGGCTGTGGTGGGGCGCCGGGCTGGGTGGGCGCAGGCCTGTGGTGGGGCGCAGGGCTTTGGTGTGAGGCGGGCGTGGTTGGGCGATTCGGCTGTGATGTGGCGGGGGTGTGGGGGCGCCGGGCTTGGTGTGCGGCGGGATGTGGTGGGGCCGGGAGCCGGGATGTGGTGGGGCGGCGGGCGGTGGTGGGAGCTAGGGATGTGGTGTGCAGACGGGTCGTGGTGGGGCGCAAGGGCTGTGTGGGGAGCAGGGGCTGTGAGTGTGCGGCGGGCGGTGGTGGGGACGCCGGATGAGGTGTGCTGGAGGGCGTGGTGGGGCGCCGGGCTTTGTGGTGTGCGGCGGGAGGTGGGGGCGAGAGGCTGTGTGGGTGAGGCGGGCGGTGGTGGGGCGCCGGCTGTGAGTGCGGCGGAGGGCTGTGGTGGGCGCAGAGGCTGTAGGTGTGCGGCGGGCGGTGGTGGCGGCGAATGGATGTGCGTTGGTGAGGAGGAGGACCTGTTGGGGGAAGGATGGGTGTGCGCGGGCTGTGTGGGGAGCCGGGCTGTGGTTGTGCAGGAGGGAGTGGACTGGGGCGCAGGGATGTGGTGTGCGGTTGGGGCGTTGCGGGGCCGCATGGATGGGTGTGCGGCGGCAGTGGTGGGGGCGCCGGGCTGTGTGTGCGGCGGAGCGGCTATGTTGTGGGAGGGCGGTGGTCGGGGCAGCAGGACGGTAGGTGCGGCAGGGCGGTAGGTGGGGCGCGGGCTTGGTGGGGCGGCTGGGCGTGGTGGGGCGCCCGCGGCTGGGTTGGCGGCTGGCTGTGGTGGGGCGACCGTGGCTGTGGTGGCGGACCTGGGGCCAGTGGGTCGGGGCGCCGGGCTGTGGTGGCGGCGGGCGGGGGGGACGCCGGCTGTGGTGCGCCGGCGGGCGTGGTGGGGCGCCAGGGTGTCATGTCATGGGTGGGGAGGGCGAGGACTTTGGCCAGTTGAGGAACGACAAAAAAACCAGGGGTCGATTCGTCTGGCATATGGCGCCCACCCGGCTAGCACTGTTACGACATGATTCGCTTAAATATGATACACAGCCACTCCGTGGGTGGGCCCGATAACGTGTATTTAAGCGCGTTTTCGCGCCGTTTCAGGGTATGTATGTGGCAGTGGTAGAGAGGATCCCGAGCCGTAACTACACGCGCATGTTGTGATGCATTACCGCGAAACAGTATATTATAAGAAATTATTTTCTTCAGAAACTAGGGAATTTTTTTATTCTCTATAGAATGCAGTTTTTTCAGTACTTTTTAACATCATCAGTAGGCAAAAGTCACGTCGTAAAACTAAACCAAACACCTGCTGTGAGGAATTCCCGGCTACGTCCTTTTGGCCAAGTTCCTCCGCCAGGCCACATCGCTGACTATATCTATCCGACTTATCTTCGTTGACTCATAGTACTCATTAACCCTAGCTGTATATTTGTGTTGTGAGGGAAGAAAACTAATATGAATTTCTTCCAAACTACGTGACGCTGATGGTTAGTACTGCCAAACGACAAACCTGACTGGTGTTGCTAGTAAAGTATAAAGTAAAGCTATTATTCTGTGTACGTTAATTAATGAGTGGATAATATGAATATCTATGGTACGTATAATAGTATAGTTATGTAAAGTTACGTAATAATTATGGCGTATAGAAACAAATATACTGTCCCAACCCTGACGTGCATATTAAAAGTCTGCCTGTGTATAAACTTTTGATTACTTGGAAGCTGCAGGAGTGTTTGTATGCCAATAAAGTAAATGTCATCGTATAAATGTGTCTTTATTCCTTAACCATACTGTGGAAACGCGAGATAATTAGTCTGCCAGTGCCGGTTACACACACACAAAAAAAAAGTAGGTTCGAAAGTTTGGAGATTTAGCTGGGAAAAAAAAGTAGTTCTTGAGAAAAAAACGTAGCTGTAGCACATCGTTTTTTCATTCTACTATGAGTCCACAGAAATGACAGACCTTCCCTAGAAAATGTAGGTTTTAATTACACAAAGTTCGGCACATCCAATAGTAGTAGAGGATGATGACTAAAAAAGCTCTTAAGACTAGTTTTTTATTCAAAGCTCACAATGGACCCGCCCATGGTAAGCCTTCCCCCCAAGCCCTCCCACACTTCTAATAATGGGATTAGCCCAGCCCACCTTTTTTTTTTCTTTTCAATAGTGTTGCAACAACAAAAATAACAGCGCTGCTGGCAAATAATAATAAATGAATAATAATAATAATAATAAAGAAAACAAATGGTACGCTGGTCAAGTTGTGGAGGACAGATAGTTCGCGGAGTTCAGTGCATCAATACAGCTGGTGCGGAATCCATTGTCAAGAGTGGGGCAGAGGGCGAGGTGGGCGGTTTACTGGGCGAGTCATTGTGAAACTTCATGTGAATATCAATCAAAGTCCGTTAGGCGGCAACAAGTGATTACGTAACGCTAACGAGTCAAGGTCACGCGTCAAGTTCAAGGTCATTCCCAAGGACAAATTCAGTAAGCTAAGTTAACATTCTTCAAGTCCAAGTTTCAAGGGCCACCTGAAATCTCATAGGTCATTCCAAGGACCAAATTTCAGTAAGTGTGGTTAAGAGTTACTCAAGGTCAAGTTCTCAAGCGTCACCTGCATTCAAAGGGTCATTCAAGGACAATTCAGTAAGCGTGACTTGTTAGATTTTCAAGGTCAAGTTCAAGGCCGTCGTAGCTCAGGTCATTCCAGGTTCCGTTGAGGCTCGTGGGATGAGTCAAACTATGCGGAGGAAAGGAGATTACTAAAAAAGCTCTTAATGACTTAAGTCTTTATTAAAAATCAAATGGACTGCCCAGAAAGCCGCCCACCACACGCCTCCCTACTTGACAATGGATGTCGCCTTGTCCTCCCCTACACTCTACAAATGACTAACCCACCTCGCTCTCGCCCTTACTCGCTCAGCCACACAGCCGCCCTCCCCGCTCTCTGATAATGGACTGCCCGCTATCCTTACCTTACGTTAATTTAACAGAGTTTGAGAAGCGGCGAGGTCCATTGGTATAGAATGCGGAACGGCGATGGTACACACACAAACACACACACACAACACACACACCACACACACACACCACCACACACAACACACACACACACAACACACACACACACACACACACACCACACACACACACAACACACACACACACACACACACACACAACACACACACACCACACACCACAACACACACACACACACACACACACACACAACACACACACACACACACACACACACACACACCACCCACACACACACACACACACACACACACACACACAACCACACCCACCACACACACACACACCCACACACACCACACACACACAACACACAACACACACACCAAAAACACACCCCACAACACACACACACACAACACACACACAAACACACACACACATCACACCAAACAAACACAGAAGGAGCACACACACACACACACACACACACACACACACACACACCACACACACACATCCACACTTTTGAGGTTACGATATATTTTTATAGAGTAAATTTACTTCAATTAAGACTTCAATATCACAACTTTAAGTAGAACGCCTAAACGAGGATGCTATTGAGGACACACTGCACAGCGTAACACTACCTAGATAACATGTCAAGTCGCCACCGGGCAGTCATGTCGCCAGCGCCAAAATTACGAATTAAAGCATACTACGATTTATGTGGCACATGAAGATAATACACAGTAGTTTATATCAGACTATAAATCTACTGGTTCAGCGTTGTTTATGCCTTGTAGCTGAAAGTATAGACGGTTTCAAATTTCACTACGCCGTTTGTTTTCGGGCGACGTACGGCTTGGTACGACACTCAGTAAAAAACACTAGATGGCGTACTCTACTGTTGGTAGCCACTTTGTAGATATTTGTAATTTGTCGTTATATTAGCCTAATATGTGCCACATATTAAGACCAAAACAAAAAGACACATACTCTCCAGATAGCCCCTTCACTGTTCCGAAATCATGGAGAGAAATGTGACTATTAACGCACCACACGATCTGTAAAAGAAAAAAAGTTGTCCTGGCGAATGTACTGTCATCCTACGGCTAGTCTGTCACGCGAATTTCCGCACGCGGGTGTCACCTTTGTGTGACGAAGCGACGCGTTCACCGCCAAGGAGATGACAGCGTCAGCGAGATTGTCACCAGTGTCCATAAGAATGTTATTGTTGTTGTGAAAAGGGGCAGAGAATTAATTTATTAATGCTAAAAATGGAAAATGTGCCAGACATCGAGGTGATATGGCACTATGGGCAAAGCATAATGAAGAAAATGGTTATAGAGAAGAGTGAAACGGTGAGGAGGGAAGGGGAAAGGAACGGAACGTTATAGTAGTAGGGTTAGATCAGCAGGAAGGTGGGTTGTGTTGGGGAAGGAATTCATAATTCGGGAAATTGGACAGGGGATGTGAGTTAACGGAAAGTACTGTGAGTGCAATATCTTGAGGTTATAACAAGAGAGAAGGAGACAAAGGTCTTGTCTGTGGGATCGGAAGTCGTGAATGTTCTAATGAAGAACAGACAGTGACGTAGAGGTTGCGGGTGATGATAGTTGGAATGTAGCGTCAGTAGACGGTTTAGCAGGTATCAGCGATAAAGGTGGGGATCAAGTGTAGAAGGTGAAGTACAGTCAGAGGTTCGGGGGGCGAGGGGACAGGAGATAGGAAAGGGGGATTGTGAGACAAAAGGGAGGTCTCTGTACACCAGGAGGGGAGGGGTAAGTAAGAGAAGGGCAGAGAGGTTAACACTGTGGCTCTTTGGTTTTAGGATGATGCAAGGGCCGATTTAGGAGGGAGCAAAGTGGGCAGCTGCCCCAGGGGCCTCCACAAAATGGGGAAGGATAAAACTGCAAAATGGGGCATGGGGCCTCCACATATCTAAAATTTTGTTCTTATTTAAATATTTACTTAATACTTCTGGTATTATTCTAGTGTTGCCCATACCTCTCCCCTCTCCCCCAAAAAAGTTTGGGGACTGGGGAATGCGAGATATTGGCATCGTACAAAATATCTATCGCAACCCCAAGTTTTTAAGTTAGGTGTTGTAGAATAAAATGGTACAAAAATTCCCTAGATCAAAGAAATAGATTGCATTCTTTCTAAGTTCAAAGACGTCGTGGACCTGACGATCCTCATAAAGATGATAACGGTGTGTTGAGCCCCCTCCACTTAGGGAAGGTCAAATGTGTTAGGTTGCGGAGAGTCTAGAGGGGCGGAGCCCCGTTAGAATGTAGGTTAGATTTGAGGGGAGATTATTGCCAAGAGGTTAGGTAGATTAACGGGGGTGAAGGGGGGGCAGAGCCCCTGTAGGTTAGTTACAGGCAGGTCGAGGGGACCGGACCCCCCTCGCAAGGAGGTTAGGTTAATTTTCTAGCGCTAGGGAATTACTCTCGATTAGGGTATTTTAGCTATGGATATAACTCCAAAATAGTGTTTCCGACGCTTTATTTGCTTCCACTCGTGAAAACCCTGCATTCCACAGGTCCCAGCTGTTGGGGGAGGGGAACAGTATGGGCAAACACTAGAAATTTAACAGATTTTATGTATATTTATAAATAAAATCTTTTTAATCAAGCATTAACTGGTAATAACATTAATTTGATTATATGCACTGCATAGCTAGTGTTGCTTGATAGGCCTGATGCTTAATGGTAAGCAACAGCCTCTGTTTTATGGGTAGGCATGGCATCGACTGTAGCGAGGACTATAGCCAGGGGTTAGATCTAAGTTCATATAATCATATATACAGAAAAAACACTCATTAAAAAAATAATCTACAATTGAAAGTAACTCCGTCAGTTAAATTTCATATCAACCAATTTATATGCATGTGAGCTCAATATTCAGAAAATATTGGGGCTTAGGTACTCCTATACTCCCACTCTTAACAAGGGGCGACCCGATCATAGTACTCGCACCAATCAATGTGTACTTCTAAATATTCTGAATACCTTCATTGAGCTGTGGCCAACTTAAATTTTTTTTTTTTTTTACCCAATTAGGTGATAAGAGTACCCCAATTTTGTCACAACTATACCATAGCTAAACACTCTCTCAAGTAGCTTGTTTATTGATTCAAAATGTTCCTAAAATAGGCTACAATACAAAAAAGCAGTCCCCGGACCCCAGTGCTCGGCACCCTATACTTGTAAACACTTTGTAATGAAGGGCCAGGGCCTCCCAACAGAGGCTGCCCAGGGCCTCACAGGTCTAAATCCGGCCATGGGTGATGACAACTGTTGTTCCTTCTTTGGTGAGTTCCTCTGGAACCCGTCAATGACCGCAGGCACCAGGACACCCCGCAAACTGGCGGAAACACGACGCCCAAACACTTGGAGAGTTACTGTGACGCGTAAACTACGTGATGGGCGGGCACCAATCTTGTCTACGATAACGGGCATTGAGGGTTGCCGGCAGGACGCTCGCCCGACCGGTGGACGGGGCATGACTCTTGGACACACGTTAAGGTTTCAAAGACTTCACCTCTTGGTCCAGGTCGGGCGTCCTGCAGGGAAGAAAAAACAACAGGTATGAGGAGGATTTTTATGACATTTTACGCCACCTTTTTGGCGACGTGCTCCTGGCGTCACGGCGCTGACATGCGATACTTGCTTTGTGATATATAACGTTAAATAAATTGGCTTGTCCCATGCTCAAGAAAAGTAGTAGGGGTAGGAAGTAGGAAGGTAGATTTCTTCATTAGCGAAGGGAAGGTTTCTGTGGACAGATAATACAAAGTTTAACGAGCTTTGCACACAGATCAGGTGACTGAGCAGCACACACACACACGCACACACCACAGTCTGAATCAATGCGCGAAATGCCGTGAAACTTGTAAACAGGGTATAGTTGTGTAGATGGTATATTACCTTCTACACTTCTTGACTTTTTGAGTATAGACAAAAAAACCAATAAAAATTGATTAAAGAATATTAAATATTTGCTTTATTTTGTAACTATAAATAAAAGTTTCTACACATGAAGGATTTATTCAATTTACAATACTTAACTTTTCACTGATGACTTTATTGATACACAATTGTTCATGCCACAGGATCTCTCTCTACTCTCTTCTCTCTCTTCCTCTCTCTCTCTCTCTCTCTCCTCTCTCTCTCTCTCTCTCTCTCTCTCTCTCTCTTCTCTCTCTCTCTCTCTCTCTTCTCTCTCTCTCTCTCTCTCTCTCTCCTCTCTCTCTCTCTCTTCTCTCTCTCTCTCTCTCTCTCTCTCTCTCCTCTCTCCTCATCCTCCACTCTCTCTCTCTCTCTCTCTCTCCTCTCTCTCTCTCTCTCCTCTCTCTCTCTCCTTCTCCTTCTTCCTCTCTTCTCTTCTCTCTCTCTCTCTTCTCTCTCTTTCTCTCTCTCTCTCTCTTCTCTCCTCTCTCTCTCTCCCTCTCTCTCTCTTCTCATCTCCGCTCCCTCTCCCTCTACACACCTCTCTCTCTCAACCACACAACACATCTCTCACACTCCTCTCTCTCACACACACACACACGCACTCTCTCTCACACACACACACACGCACTCTCTCTCACACATTATCTCTCTTGAACTAGTCAGAGTAGTCAATCCCGAGTAGAATCTCGCCAGAGAGCTTCCCCGAGAGATGTCACTCGGGTGATTTAAC
Source organism: Chionoecetes opilio (assembly GCA_016584305.1). NCBI lineage: Eukaryota > Metazoa > Arthropoda > Malacostraca > Decapoda > Majidae > Chionoecetes > Chionoecetes opilio. Next base: position 29,502 of record JACEEZ010017911.1, read on the forward strand.
ATGGCGCGCCATTTTGATTTCATGGACGGCAGCGATCCTAGCGGACGGGGGGGCTCTGACAGTCGCCCGTGCAGAAAGAGGGGGAATCTCATCTCCTTTTGGTGATGATGGGGAGATAATGGAAGGTGGGAGAGAGGGAAGGAAAGGAGGAATAAGGAGTAAGGAATATAGTCAGAGGAGAAACTGACGAGGAAAGAAAGAAGGAATCAAAGAAGGGAGGGAATTCCTCCACTCACCCATTACTCCATCACCCCACACCCATTCACTCACCCATTACCCCACACGCGTTACCCATCTTCCCCCACCCACTCACTCACCCATTACCCATCACCCCACACCCATTCACTCACCCATCACCCCCACCCATTCACTCACCCATTACCCATTCACTCAACCATTATCCATCACACCACACCCATTCACTCACCCATTACCCATCACCCCACACCCATCCAGAATTAGGTTAGGATAAGAACAAGAGAACATACGTAATATAAAAGGCAAAACCAACAACAGAGGAATGGCTACATTGTGGCAATCAGCATTAAAGAACACAGTCACCGATTTCCTCTCACTCACTATACTCTTGTTGTTTTTTACGACGTGAAAAATCCGACCTCTTGCTACTTACGACTGATATTGATGCCAGAAAGGGAATACTAGCTTCTTCTAAATTTCAGTTGTATTCTATCATAGTTAACCATAATATCAGGCAAACATGGGCATCATTCTAAGCATGAGACCTTAAGATAGAATGGAATTTTCGCATCGTAAAAAAAAACAAAAAAAACAACAACAACTATAATCTCCTTAACTCACCCATCACCCATTCACTCACACCATCGTATGTGCCATTAAGAACCCATACCTCACCCATCACCCACCCACCACAACCCATACCATCACCCCCCACCATCACACCCCAACCCACCCATCACCCATCACCCCCACCCATACCCATCACCCCCCACCCATTCACACCGCCCTCCATTACCATCCCCACAACCCATCACCCCCCCCCATTACCACCCTCACCCATTACCCATCACCCCCATCACCATCACACCCCACCCATCACCTACCCATCACCCCCCACCCATTACCCATCACACCCCACCCATTACCCATCACCCCCCACCCATCACCCATCATCCATCACACCCATCACCCATCACCCTCCACCCATCACACCCCACCCATCATCCACATATATTTGCGTCTTCAGGGTATTGAAAAGGCACAACACCGTAACACAGTAATTATATTTTGACATGCGTCCCCCCCGTCCGCTAGGATCGCTGCCGTCCATGAAATCAAAATGGCGCGGCCCGAGTGACACCTCTCGGGGAAGCTCTCTGATCTCGCCCACCATTCGTGACGTCAGGCGCAGCGTTGCCAACACGGCACGCAAGCAGTGTCGCCAAGCCAGATTACGACGCCAAAACAGTGACATTAGTGAGAAGGGGGGGAGTTAGGGGAGGGGGAGAATGGAGGGGAGGGGAGGGAGAAAATGATGTAGTGGAGAGGGGGGGAGGGGGTTAAGGGGAGGGAGAGAAAGGAGGGGAAGGGGGAGAGAGGGAGAACATGATGAAGGGGAGTGAAGGTAGGCTATCTGTATGGTGTGGGGGGGGAGGGGAAGGAGGTTAAAGAAGGGGTAAGGGAAGGGGGAGAGAGTGGGGGAGGAAATGATGAAGTGGAGAGGTAGAGTAGGCTATCTGTATGAAGGGGAGGAGGGGGGAAAGGGTTAAGGGAAGGGGAGGGGGAGGGGGGTTAATGGGGGGGGGAGGGGGGTACAGTCTTTCTCTCTGAGTCGTTCCTTCTCGTGACTGCGTTCCGGTAATTCCCTGGTGGCCTGGCTCTTGTCTCAGTCCTGTGATTGATTGATTGATTTAATGCCTAAAAAGGTGAATGTGCCAGACATCAGAGGTCATATGGCACTATGGCAAAGCATATAAAGGGTCAGGGTTAAAGAATAATAGTGAAACAATAAGGGAAGGGGAAAGAACGGAATGTTACAGCAGGATGGTTAGATCAGATGTAGGATGTGGATTTGTTGGAGGAAGGAGGTTACTTTGTCCAGGGAGAAGGAGGGGGATTCCGGGAGAATGTCCGCCAGACAGGGAGGTCGGGAAAGAGAGGACAAATGAGGGAAGGAACTGGAACGGGCAGGAGTAAGATGGGGGCAGGATATTAGGACATGTTGGACAGTGAGAGGAACTTGACAGGGTGTGCAGAGGGTTGGGGTCTTGGAGGAAGTATGGGTGGCGGGGCCCTCAGCCGCGCGGCGCGGCCTGTGTTGTCAGTTGAAGCCACTTTTCTCCCCCGTCCGCCACACTGCTGTGGGCAATGTCACGCACTGGCTGACTGAGATACCCACTCTTTCTTTTCACTTTTTACACTGTTTGCACTTAATGATATCATGGTGTGTGAAATTATACTTCTGTGTTACTGCTAACCATTATTACATATCATATTATTGCATATTATTGCATATTGGGTCCCTTTATTGAATATGTGCATGTCTGGCGGTGAACTGCCTGGCTGCATATTTATATCTCACCTGCAGCTATGTCTCAGTTACAGCCTTGATCAGTACAATTAGATGATTACTGGCCGGGTCATTATCTGAACTTATGATTTTCATACATATGTTACCATATTAATACGCTACACTTTCAATATCTTTTTAAATTCCCACCTCCTTGCAACCATTGCACTACCCACTCGCTTAACTTATCTAAGTCTCCCTGCAAACCGGTTACATCAATTAACTGTGACCCGATAATTCTACCTGTTTTAGTATCATCAGCAAACTTGTTGATATCATTGCTAATCCCACTGTTTTAGTCGTTGATGCAAATATAAAATAGTAGTGGCCCCAAATTACTATAATATTACTATTAATATAAACCCTACGAACACAATCGCTAACACTTATATCCTACGTATTACTACAGCTACATCACCCCACCACTATTACTACTATCAGTAACACAATTACCAACCCAGTGGTGCAGTAGTTATCACACTTTTCTAACAAGGTCATTATCTTTGTTTAACAAATACATGCACGTTTGTTTGAAACATAGTTTTAGAAATCAACAAATGCATAACTTACTGGTGAAATGTGATGGATGGGTAAGATTTTTTGTTCGCTTTTTCATTGCACCCAAATGCAACACAACTATTCACCCTAGCAGAACACACAAGGAGCGACACTCCTGCCTTTACTTGTGTCCTCAGAAGGTCAATACTAAATGAAGACTGAGAGAGTATGAGTGGACGTGTAGAAAGGATTTGACCTGAGTAAGCCTAGCCCAACCCTTAAACAGATCCGCCACTATAGTAATGACCCGACTCAATTCACACCTTTGACCTCACCACCCCACCTTTAACAACGAAGCCACTGTGCCACCCATGAAGGTAGTGTGCGAGGTGGTCTTGTAGTACTCCCATACTACCTACATGGTGCCCCCCTAACGTAGCAAAACTTATACCCACAAACCCGAGAGACCTACATAATATATTGATATCACCATGTTATGAGATCAGTTTAATTTTCATCATGAAAATAATAACGGGAAAGAAACCCATATACTATGTGCACCTTAGAATAGACCGACGTTACTCCCAGGAATCTCAAAATATTTCCATGGGATGATTTATCTCTACTTGGCAGTAGAGCTGTGGGCTCCCTTAGCCCACAGCAAGATAGCTGACTGACATTTCACTGGCTTCAACCGCGCGGCTGCGGGCCTCTCCACCCATACTACCTCCATGCCCGGTACCATTCACTGCTGGGTGGACAGGGGCTCGGTTTTAAGAAAGACCACCCTCTATCTTCGCTCCGCCCGGGGATGGAACCCGGGAACTTCTCGGTTGTGACCGAGGCGGTTGGTACGAAAATGCGAAAAAATCAGATATGTCTGTAAAAAGGCACTGAGGAATTGTTTTTTAATAGGAATACATTAAAAGTGATCAATTAGGTTGTAGACGCTAGTGGCCCTAGTGGACGCTAGTTGCGCTCTACTGGACGCTCTTAGTAGGACCCTACTTGGCCACCTGTTCCATTGTGTTTTTGGGATACATCATACAGTACTGATATCAAGATGTCAGCTCCATCACGCAAGGGTGTCTCCATCAGGAAGGGAATGGCATGGAGGAGCTGAGTCTGCAGGGAAGGTGAAGGTGCTGCAGGCAGGGGCGCCTGACCGGACCTGACCTGACCTGACATGTTTTTTTTGTTGTTTTTTTACCATAACCCCCCCCCAACCCCCGCCCCCCCCCCCCCCCCCCCACTCAGAAGGGTATTTGCACACACACACACCACGACCACACCCACCCACACACACACAACACACACACCACCTCACACACACAGACACAACCCGCTGATACCACCACGCTCACTTCACACGGAGAAATCCCGGGTTCGATCCCCCGGGCGGAGCGGAAACAGATTTGGGTTGTTTCCTTAAAACACGAGCCCTGTCCCACCCATCGTGAATGGTGTCAACGGTGTTAGCGGGGCTTGTGATCCGCCTCCAGTGTGGTGCTTCGGCATCACTAAGCCTAAGGATGGAATGATAAAAAATATGATATGGAGACGGGGCCATACAGTATGCTCAGCCCTGTAATTAAACTAGATGAATAAATAGATGATACCAGTCCCCAGTTGGTCAATAACAATGAATGCAGCCTAAGCCTGACTGTTTTTTTGTGTGCTACCATAGATAACAGTAGAATTGGATTTGACACTCCGCACTACGGCGCGCTGGACGCTGCAGTACTGGCCCCATGTCCAGTCCTGCTGCCCATTCACTTGCTGATCATATGACTAATCATCATATAGACTGGTTTTTACCAGTAGTAATATGATATACTGTTAATCTTTCGGAAATGTTTGTTCTATAATATTTCAAATTAAAACAGTAAAACACGCTTAAAGAAATGTCATTACTAGACTGAAGAAATACGCATAACTCATTTCAACTCCTCGCCATTTAAAACTTTGCGAGTCAACTTTTATCATGAAGGTATCAATAGAAGCGCAATGTTATTGCCTTTCCAGTGATATATTTCGTTTTCTGATAAATGAATTAAACTAGGCAATAAATAGCGTTAAATAAATAAATAAATTCAATCAATCGGGTAATTTTCCCGATGATGAGGTTTATTTATTTAAGTTAACGCTAAGTTTACATGGTGCTAATTTCATTTATCAGGAAATGAAATATATAATAAGTTATAAATACCCCACCACCCCAAACAACCAACTATAATCAGTTTTTTTTTTAACGAGGCAAAATGCTGCCCCCTTGCTGCTTACTGGCTATATTTGATGCCAGAGAAGGGCATCTACGGTTTTTTCTTTCTAAATTCAGAATGTATTTTTCATGTTAACCCTATTATCAAGTGAAACAGAGGCATCATTTTAAGCATGAGACCTTAAAGATAGAATGTAATTTTTTGCCTCGTACTAAAAACTAGTTTAAATCAGCGTCCATGTACCGGCAGCCGAGGGAGGGAACGGGCTGACCTTCCCTCCCTGACTACATCATCACCTCACAACGCTGTGGCTAGTTTCTCTCATGGCTGGTGTATCAGGTCTTCTCTTAAGTACATTGATGTCCCTCTGTCCCCTTTTCCATGATTTCCTCTTCCCTATACACATTCTAGCTTCCTCCTCTACCTTCTTGTTACATTATTTCTCCTCACTCCTAACTCCACCATGTGTCTCCTCCCCAACTATACAACCTCTACTGCCTCTCCTTCCCAACCTCCTTTAACACCCAACACTCCCTCCAACACCACTAGACAGGCCCAACCCCCCTCCCCAACCCACTCTCCCAGGGTCTTCCTTTACTAGATCTAAGAATAAAAGTAGATACAACATTTTAAAAAAAAAAATCTATACCAAAACATAAATAGTACTTGCTTATACAAAAAAAAGGCTATACTTATGTGTTAAAAACTGGCTGACATGCATGATTTACAAGGCAGTAGTACAAGTGTAACCACAAGCCACTAACCACACCACCACAGGCCACACCACCACAAGCCACTAACCACACACCACAGACCACACCACCACAGCCAGTACCAAACACCACAGGCCACACCACCAGGGAAGCCAGTAACCACACCACCACAAGCCGTAACCACCCACCACAGCACAGTAACCACACCACCACAAGCCAGTAACCCACACCAATCCAGTACCGCACCACCAAAATCAGTAACCACACCCCACAAGCACTACCACACCACCACAACCACTAACCACACAACCACTAGCCAGTAACCACACCATCACAATCCACTAACCAAACCACATCACAAGCCACTGTCCAAGTCCATAACCACACCCACCACAAGCAAGTAACCAAACCACCATCAAGCCACTAACCACACCACTGCTGACATGCATGATTTACAAGGCGTAGTACAAGTGTAACCAACAGAACTAACCCCACACCACAAGCCCTAACCACACCACAACAGGCCACACCACGCCCAGCCAGTAACCACACCAACCACAGGCCACACCACCACATCCACTCACACACCACCACAGTTTCCCACCACCACAGCCAGTAACAAACCACCACAGGCCCACCACCACAGGAGCAGTTTAACCACCCCACCACAGGACGACACCACACAGGCCAAAACACTGCAAGCCACTAACTACACCACCAAGCCACACCACCACAGGCCAAACCCACCACCAGCCAGTAACCACACCACCACAAGCCAGTACCCCCACCACCCCCACAAACCAGTAACGCACACCACTCACAAGCCAGTAACCAACCACCAAAAGCCGTAACCACAACAACAAGTCAGTAACCACCCACCACAAGACAGTTACCACACTACCACAGTCCGTCACCACAACCACCACAACCCTAACCCACCACCACAAGTCAGTAACCACACACCACAAGCCAGTACCACACCACCACAAGCCCAACCACACCACCACAGTCAGTAACCACACCACCCAAAGCCAGTAAACACACCACCACAAGCCAGTCCACACCACCAAATCCGCACCACACCACCACAAGCCACACCACCACAGGCCACACCACCGACAATCCAGTAACCACACCACCACAAGCCAGTAACCACACCACCACAAGCCACACCACCACAGGCCACACCACCACAATCCACTCCCACACACCACAAGCACTAACCACACCAACCACAAGCCACTACCACTCCACCAAAAGCCACTGTCAAGCCACTCCACACCACCACAAGCCCTAACCACACCACCACAGCAGTAACCCACACAACCACAAGCCACTCCCACCCACCACAAGCCAGAAACCACACCACCACAGCCACTATCTTCACCACCCGACAAGGCCTTGCAATTAATACCACGGCAAAATTCTCCGAGTGCTGATGTGTTTCACTGTGAAATTTTGTAAAGTGAATAATTTTTCTTAAAGTAATTCTTCTACCCGAGAAATAGATCTAGTACTGTAAATCATAATGTAGGTAGGTGATACTCACAGTCTCAGGTGGGAGACTGTGTCCATGATTCAGCTGCAGGATCCCTCTGTCTGTGTTAAGTGTTATCCCTCCCCTGGGCACATGGCTGGAGGTCTCGTCTCGTCTCGTCTCCGTCTCTGCGTCTCCGTTGCAGTACAAGATGCTTTCCGAGGCCATCTTGGTCATCACTCTGTAATATAAATCAGAAATTAGAAACATCACCATTGTCACTGAATACCCATTGCCTACCTATGCACGGGGGTGAGGATGAGGCCACGATGATGGAAACACACGCCCGCCCATCACACACTCACACACCGGAATGGTATTATTACTGGAATGGTATTATTCTAGTGTTTGCCCATACTCCCCCCTCTCCCCAAAACAAGCTTGGGGACCTGGGGGAATGCGGGATATTTGGCTGAGGTCCAAAATATGCGTCGCAACCACATATTTAGGGGAGGCGGTAGCAGAGTGGTTAGCGTCTCCAACTGGCGTTCTCGGTGACCCGAGTTCGATCCCCGACGAAAACCAAAACCTTTCTGCACAGTCAAGTGGCCTAAGAACACCCACATGCCCTGCCCATTAACTCTACCTCCGATTGCGAGTGCATCGGAGGACACAGGGGGCGGCATGAACCTCTAATCACAGGCGTCACTATAAAAAAATCCTGCCTGCGCCACCATGGGCGAGGACCAACCATCACAGCCCTCAAGTGAACCTCCAGAGCCGACCATCCGAGCCCTGGGTCACCACTGCCTACAGGCGCTATAGGCACAGATGTTAAAAAAAAAAATTTTGAGGTAAGGGAGTTGTAAAAATTCCCTAGATCTTGGGAAAATGGATTGGATTTCTTCTAAGTTCAGACACGTGTGAACTTGACGATCCTCACAAACAGCATGATGACCGGAGTGTCGAGAACCCCCCCCCCCCCCCGCTAAGAGGTTAGGTACAATTTTGTTAGACCGGGGGGTCTAGGGGGGCTGTTAGGAGGTTAGGTTAGGTTATCAGGGGGTCGAGGAGGGCGGAACCCCCCCCCGGCTAAGAGGTTAAATCTGATTAAAAGGAGGTTAGGTTAGATTGTTGGGGGCAAGTGATGACGTCACAGGGTGAACACCGAGAGTACTTTCCGCTACCCAGACCTCGTGACAGCGTAAATAATGGCTTAAATGAATGAAAAAAACCTTCCAATAAATCAAGAAACATAAAACCGAATACATCTAAGCTTAGGGGATAGATGGAAAAAAAATACATTAGGGTTATGCCAGACCCGAACTTAGGACCGTGAAACAAGCATGATGACATATTTAAAAAATACTACACACATATTGGTCTAATTATCTAACACAATTATTGCCTCAAACCCAAGAATAAATATATTTTTTTTTTTGCGGAGAAATAGTGTTGACGTGACATAACATGACTGCGAGCCTTCATGTAAATAGCCTCATAACACGCTTCATTAAATACATTGTCTATATGGAAATGTTAGATATATATCAGACAAACAAGAAAAGCCTCATAAACCTGGAATTGGCGGGAGAATTATTAAAATAAACTGACTATATAGGGGGCGCCACTAGCGCCATATTTGTTCTAATTTTTTCGACTTTCTTAATGACTTATTATAAATTATGGTAGATATATCAAAATTTATGATATGAAATGCCGATTCTAAAACTGTAATCAGATCCAAGATTGATGCAGGAACAAAAAAGTTTATTTTGAAATATATTTACGTGGGCGGCTAAGTCATGACGTAACGGCGGAAGCTGTGACGTCCCCCCCGGGAGTCTTGCAGGGGCCCAAGGCTTTCTGCTGCCCTATCATGACCAGTGGCGTAGCTTTGGGGGGGCACGTGGCCCTCCCATGAGAATGCGGTGCCCCCCACAGGGGGGGGGGGCATTGCCCCACCATACGTCTATGGGATGAGGCTAGCTAGTGTGTGTGTGTCTTGTTTCTGGGAAAGGGGAGAGTATGGGCAAACGCAAAAAAATTTCCGACGCGAGCATTAACTCAATATTATCTGAATGAAACACTCGCCGACGTCGGAGAATTCCTATCAGCGACAGTTCCAGGTACCTTGGGTACTATAATATCTAGAAAGGGGACATGGGTTGGCTGGGGACATGGGTTGGCTGGGGACATGGGGTTGACTGGGGGACATGGGTTTGGCTGGGGACATGGGGTTGCTGGGGGACATGGGGTTGCTGGGGGACATGGGGTTGGACTGGGGGACATGGGGTTGGCTGGGGACATGGGGTTGACTGGGGACATGGGGTTGGCTGGGGGACATGGGGTTGCTGGGGGACATGGGGTTGGCTGGGGACATGGGGTTGGCTGGGGACATGGGGTTGGCTGGGGGACAGGGTTGGCGGGGACATGGGGTTGGCTGGGGGACATGGGTTGGCTGGGGAATGGGTTGCTGGGGGACATGGGGTGGCTGGGGGACATGGGGGTGGCTGGGGGGACATGGATTGACTGGGGGACATGGGGTTGGCTGGGGGACATGGGGTTGGTCTGGGGGGACATGGGGTTGGATGGGGGAAATGGGTTGGCTGGGGGGACAGGAGGTTTAGGTGGACAGTGAGGGACATAGGGGTGGCGGGGGGACAATGGGTTGGCTGGGGGACATGGGGTTGGCTGGGGGACATCTCGGGGTTGGCTGGGGGACATGGGCGTGGCTGGGGGACATGGGGTGGCGGGGGACATGGGTTGGCGGGGTGGGGGACAGGGGATTTGCGACTGGCAGGGGGACATGGAGTTGGGCCATCGGGGGACCATTGGGGTTGGCTGGGGGAAATGGGATGGGCTAGGGGGGAAGGGACATGGGATTGGTCGGGAGGGAAATGGGGTTGGCTGGGCGACATGGGGTTGGCTGGGAGGACATGGGTTGGCCTAGGGGACATGGGATTGGCTGGGGACATGGGATTGGAGGGGGGACATGGGGTTGGCTGGGGGACATTGGGATTGGCGGAGGGACATGGAGTTGGCTGCGCGGGACATGGGGTGGCTGGGAGGACATGGGGGTTGCGGGGGGGAATTGGGGGGCTGGCTGGGGGACATGCGGATTGGCGGGGGGGACATGGGGTTAGGATGGGGGACATGGTTTGGCTGGGGGACATGGGTTGGCCTGGGGAAATGGGGTTTGGCTGGGGGGACATGGGGTTGGATGGGGGAATCCGCCTTCTGTACACTGTAATGCCTTCACTGATTAAAATACATAGAGTACACGTACGTGCGGGCTGGTGCAGGGTGTGTTAGGGGCGTGTGGGCGTGGGACGGCCGGGACAGGCGGGCGTGGGGAGCGCGGGTCGGCGAGACAGGGAGGGCGTGTGGGCGTGGGCGAGCGGGGGCGGCGCGACGACGAGACAGGGCGGGCCGTAGTGGGCGTGGGGCGGGCGTGACAGGCTGGCGTGGGACGTATGTAAGGGGCGTGAGACACGGCACTGACGGGACAGTGATTAAACCTGTCACCATGCCACAACCTATTTTCTCACCCTACGAAAAGCACACCATCTCGTCTCAGTAAATGGGATGAATAAAGTACATTGTATTTCTCGATTAACCACTCAGCATTTAACAATGATAAATGATGTGTAATCGATGTCGCAGTGAATAAGTCAATATTGACTCTTAAGTTAGTCATGTGTAAGTTTTCTTCCTTCTGCTTTATTACATAATTTTGGTATTATTCTAGTGTTGCCATAGTCCCAATCTCCCCAAAACAAGCTTGAGACCTGGGAGATGCAGGATATATGGTGGGCTCCCAAAATATGCGTCGCAACCAATACTTTTTTAGTTATGGAAGTTATTAAAATCCCTAGATCTAGGAAATTCGTTGGATTTCTTCTGAGTCCAGAGGACGTGGTACCTGACGATCCTCACAGAATGATGACGAAGTGTCGTCGACGCCCTAGGAGGTTAGGGTAGTACAGGTTAGATTGGTTACGGTCTATCTTAGTTACACTACCCCTATACTTGCTACACCCTGCCAAGGTTATGCAGTGTACTGTACTCTCTGTACGTACAAAAGTGCTCTCTCTCCTCTCTCTCTCTCTCTCTCTCTCTCTCTCTCTTCTATCTCTCTCTCATCTCCTGTCTCTCTCTCTCTCTCTCCTCTCTCTCTCTCTCTCTCTCTCTCTCTCCTCTCTCTCTCTCTCCTCTCTCTCTCTCTCTCTCTCTCTCTCTCTCTCTCTCTCTCTCTCTCTCTCTCTCCTCTCTCTCTCTCTCTCTCTCTCTCTCTCTCTCTCTCTCTCTCTCTCTCTCTCTCTCTCTCCTCTCTCTCTCTCTCTCTTCTCTCTCTCTCTCTCGTCTCTCCTCTCTCTCTTCTCTCCATTCTATCTTTCTCCAATTCTTTCCTCCTCTCTTCCTCTTCGATTTTCTTCCCACACCCACATACGCACACACATACATACACTACACACACACACACACACGCACCACACATACATACACATAACACATATCCACATTCCACAACACACACACACACGCAACACAACATACACACACACACACACACACTCACCAATAAGAGCTGAAATCTTCCCCACCTTCCTCTAAGTTTTCCTTCTCCTTGTAAAGCCTACCGTCAATAACACTTTAGTCGCCACTGCACTAATGTCGCCAGGCGAATATTACGAATGTTAGCATCCCTACAGACTTGTATGTGCCCCTGAAGACACGTACATACTATAAGCTACTGTGCATGCCTCATCAGTGGCACATACAAGTCTGTAGTAATGCTAAAATTAGTAATATATGGCGACTGGCGACATTAGTGCAGTGGCGACTATAGTGTTAATGACGGTAGCGCTTATTCCCTCTCTTCATGAGTCCAGGATGGGTCAAACGTCACTTGTAAGGGCGTATGATCATTCTCGATAATTGTTAAGTCTTGATATAATAGGCTCTCTCTCCTCTCTCTCTCTCTCTCTTCTCTCTCTCTCTCTCTTCTCTCTCTATCTCTCTCTCTCTCCCTCTCTTCTCTCTGCTTCTCTCTCCTCTTCTCTGCTCTCTCTTCGTCCTCTCTCTCCTCTCCTCTCTCTCTCTCTCTCTCTCTCTCCCTCTCTGATCTCTTCTCGTCCTCAACTCTCTCTCTTCTCTCTCTCTTTGCTTCTTTCTATGTCCTGCTTCTCACTCTCGCTCTCTCTCCCTCTGCCTCTCTCTCTCGTCACTCAGATCAGTTCATTATAGTCCTACCACACTTTCGAACCCAACAGACAAATTGAGTCGTTCTCTCTCCGTACTAATTGCTTTCTTCTAATCTGGTAAATCTTGCATATCAAAGGCTCGCACCCTTCATTTTACTGAAGCGACAAACAGAGGATATACTTTGTCCACATGGTGAGCAATGGTCGTTATTTGGCTTTAAAGCTGAATCTGGCAAGGCCCCTTCTTTTCTTTTATAGCCACAACACAGTAAAGGGAAATGAATCCCCCCCACACAAAAAATCCTAAATAGGAAATTTCCTGTTATAGACTTTATCGGGGCAATATTTCCTTTATTGGGGTCCCCCACCAAAAAAACAGCACAACATAGGAAATATGGCCCACACAAAAATCAATAACAAGAAATTTCTAGTTCAAACTTTAGGCAACTTATATGTGGCTCCCNGACGATCGGGCCTATTACCTACATAGTCCGTCAGTCCAACTTCGGCTATATGGGCATGGGGCACGCTACCCTGAAACCGATCCTTCCCTCGGGTTGTATCTGTAAGAGACAACCCGACGTGGAGGAGGCCAAGGGGGCGCCCACAAGGCTCGTGGCTGGGGCAAGTTGATGTTTCTTGTCGAGAGCTGCTTGGTATGGGAAGGAGCCTGCATGGGAACTCGCGCGTGGTGACCCCCGGGAGTGGCGTCGTAGGGTGGGCGAGGCGACGCGCCCCCCGGCGTTGCCCCCAAGGATTGGATTGGATTGAGTTGTAAAATTCCCTAGATCTTGGGAAAATGGATTGGATTTCTTCTAAGTTCAGACACGTGTGAACTTGACGATCCTCACAAACAGCATGATGACCGGAGTGTCGAACCCCCCCCCCCCCCCGCTAAGAGGTTAGGTACAATTTTGTTAGACCGGGGGGTCTAGGGGGGCTGTTAGGAGGTTAGGTTAGGTTATCAGGGGGTCGAGGAGGGCGGAACCCCCCCCCCCCCGCAAAGAGGTTAAATCTGATTAAAAGGAGGTTAGGTTAGATTGTTGGGGGCAAGTGATGACGTCACAGGGTGAACACCGAGAGTACTTTCCGCTACCCAGACCTCGTGACAGCGTAAATAATGGCTTAAATGAATGAAAAACCTTCCAATAAATCAAGAAACATAAAACCGAATACTCTAAGCTTAGGGAATAGATGGAAAAAAAATACTTTTAGGTTATGCAGACCCGAACTTAGGACCGTGAAACAAGCATGATGACATATTTAAAAAATACTACAAACATATTGGTCTAATTATCTAACACAATTATTGCCTCAAACCCAAGAATAAATATTTTTTGTTTTTTTGCGGAGAAATAGTGTTGACGTGACATAACATGACTGCGAGCCTTCATGTAAATAGCCTCATAACACGCTTCATTAAATACATTGTCTATATGGAAATGTTAGATATATATCAGACAAACAAGAAAAGCCTCATAAACCTGGAATTGGCGGGAGAATTATTAAAATAAACTGACAATATAGGGGGCCCACTAGCGCCATATTTGTTCAATTTTTATAACTTTCTTAATGACTTATTATAAATTATGGTAGATATATCAAAATTTATGATATGAAATGCCAATTCTAAAACTGTAATCAGATCCAAGATTGATGCAGGAACAAAAAAAGTTTATTTTGAAATATATTTACGTGGGCGGCTAAGTCATGACGTAACGGCGGAAGCTGTGACGTCCCCCCCGGGAGGCTTGCAGGGGCCCCAAGGCTTTCTGCTGCCCTATCATGACCAGTGGCGTAGCTTTGGGGGGGCACGTGGCCCTCCCATGAGAATGCGGTGCCCCCCACAGGGGGGGGGGGGGGCATTGCCCCACCAATAGTCTATGGGATGAGGCTAGCTAGTGTGTGTGTGTCTTGTTTCTGGGAAAGGGGCGAGTATGGGCAAACGCTAAAAATTTACCGACGCGAGCATTAACTCAATATTATCTGAATGAAACACTCGCCGACGTCGGAGAATTCCTATCAGCGACAGTTCCAGGTACCTTGGGTACTATAATATCAAGAAAGGGGAACATGGTGTTGGCTGGGGGACATGGGGTTGGCTGGGGGACATGGGGTTGGCTGGGGGACATGGGGTTGGCTGGGGGACATGGGGTTGGCTGGGGGACATGGGTTGGCTGGGGGACATGGGATTGACTGGGGGACATGGGGTTGACTGGGGGACTGGGGTGTGGCTGGGGGACATGGGGTTGGCTGGGGACATGGGTTGGCTGGGAAACATTGGGTGGCTGGGGGACATGGGGTTGGCGGGGGGACATGGGGTTGGCGGGGGGACATGGGGTAGGCGGGGGACATGGGGTTGGCTGGGGGACATGGGGTTGGCTGGGGGACATGGGGTTGGCTGGGGGACATCCGCCTTCTGTATACTGTAATGCCTTCACTGCATAAATACATAAGAGTACACGTACCGTGCGGGCTGGTGCAGGGTGTGTAGCGGGCGTGTGGGCGTGGGGCGGCGGGACAGGCGGGCGTGTGGGCGTGGGGCGGCGGGACAGGCGGGCGTGTGGGCGTGGGGCGGCGGGACGGCCGGCGGTGGCGTGGGCGGCGGACAGGCGGGCGTGGTGGGCGTGGGGCGGCGGGACAGGCGGGCGTGGGGCGTGGGGCAGGCGGGACAGGCGGGCGTGTGGGCGTGGGCGGCGGGACAGGCGGGCGTGGGGCGTAGGGCGGCGGGGACAGGCGGGCGTGTGGGCGTGGGGCGGGCGGGACAGGCGGCGTGTGGGCGTGGGGCGGCGGGACAGGCGGGCGTGTTGGGCGTGGGGCGGCGGGACAGGCGGTGCGTGTGGGCGTGGGGACAGGCGGGCGTGTGGGCGTGGGGCGCGGACAGGCGGGCGTGTGGGCGTGGGGCGGCAGGACAGGCGGCGTGTGGGCGTGGGGCGGCGGACCAGGCGGGCGGTGGGGCGTGGGGGCGGCGGGACAGCGGGCGTGTGGGCGTGGGCGGCGGGACAGGCTGGCGTGTGGGCGTGGGGTCGGCGGGACAGGCTGGCGTGTGGGCGTGGGGCGGCGGGACAGGCGGCGTGTGGGCGTGGGGCGGCGGGACAGGCGGGCGTGTGGGCGTGGGGCGGCGGGACAGCGCGGCGTGTGGGCTTGGGGGCGTCGGGACAAGGCTGGCGTGTGGGGCGTGGGGCGGCGGGACAGGCGGCGTGGGGCGCGGGGGCGGCGGGACAGGCGGGCGTGTGGGCGTAGGGCGCGGGACGGGCCCTGGCGTGGGATTAGGGCGTGAGAGGCATGACGGGGCAGTGATTAAACCATTTCCACCATTCCAAAACCCATTTCTCCACCCACTAAACACACATCCTTCCAGTAATTGAGAATAAAGATGTATTCTCTTGATTAACACTTAGCATTTAACAAGGGACTTAAATGATTGTGTAACATCGATGTCGCAGTGAAGTCAGTCAAAATTGACTCGTAAGTAGCTCATGTGTAAGTTTTTTCCTTCCTGCTCTTATCTACATCTTTTTGGTATTATTCTAGTGTTGCCCCTAGTCCCCAACTCCCCCAAAACAAGCTTGGGGACCTGGAGAATGCAGGATATAAGGCTGGGCTACAAAATATGCGTCGCAAAAACCATACTTTTTGAGTTATGGAAGTTATACAAATTCCTAGATCTAGGGAAATTCGTTGGATTTCTTCTGAGTCCAAAGATCGTGTGTACCTTACATCCCTCACAGATGATGACCGAGTGTCGCGAACTAGCTAGCTAGGAGGTTAGGGTAGTTAGGTTAGATTTGGTTAGGTTAGTAGGTTAGATTTGGTTAGGTTAGATTTGGTTAGGTTAGCTTAGTGTTACACTACCTATACTCTGCTACACCCCTGCAAGGATATGCAAGTGTACTGTACTCTCTGTACATACAGGGAAGTGCTTGCTCTCTCTCTCTCTCTCTCTCTCTCTCTCTCTCTCTCTCTCTCTCTCTCTCCTCTCTCTCTCTCTCATCTCCTCTCTCTCTTCTCTCTCCTCCTCTCTCTCTCTCTCTCTCTCTCTCTCTCTCTCTCTCTCCCCCCCCCCTACACCTATTCGTATACTTATACTATTCTCCAATTTCTTTCCTCTCGTTTCCTCTTCGATTTTCTTCGCACGCACGCACGCACGCACGCACGCACGCACGCACGCACGCACGCACGCACGCACGCACGCACACACGCACACACGCACACACGCACACACGCACACACACACACACAATAAGAGCTGAAACTTCCTTCCCCACCTTCCTCTAAAGTTTTCCTTCCCTCCCTTGTAAAGCCGTAAAGCCTACCGTCAATAACACTTTAGTCGCGACTGCACTAATGTCGCCAGGCGAATATTACGAATGTTAGCATCCCTACAGATGTGTATGTGCCCCTGAAGACACGTACATAATATAAGCTAATGTGCATGCCTCATCAGTGGCACATACAAGTCTGTAGTAATGCTAAAATTCGTAATATATGGCGACTGGCGACATTAGTGCAGTAGCGACTATAGTGTTATTGACGGTAGCGCTTATTCCCTCGCTTCACGAGTCCAGGATGAGTCAAACGTCACTTGTAAGGGCGTATGATCTCTCTCTCTCTCTCTCTCTCTCTCTCTCTCTCTCTCTCTCTCTCTCTCTCCTTCTCTCTCTCTCTCTCTCTCTCTCTCTCTCTCTCTCGTCACCTCAATCATTTCATTTATAATTCCTACCAACATTTTTTTTTTTCGCACCCAACAGACATAATTATTTCCTACCTTACTAATTGCTTTCTTTCTTAAATCTGTAATCCTTGCTGTCTTAGAACCCTCGCTTTTCCCTTTGCATTTTACAGAACGCGACAAATCAGAGTAGCTATATACTGTATAGTCTAGACATGAAAAACAGAAGCAATTGAGTTCGTTCTCTCCTCCGAGCAAATATGTAATTATTCAATGCAATGGTAAATCTTAAAAACAAAGGCTCCACCCCCTATCTTCTTTTTATAGCCAACAAGCTTGGGACATGGTGAGAAACCGGGGTTTTTGGGTGGGGGAGCACATACTTAAGGGAAATATGCCTCCCCACAAAAAAATCCCTAAACTAGGGAAATTTCCCTTGTTCATAGACGTTATCGGGGCCATATTTTCCTTATATGTGTGCTTCCCCACCCAAAAACCCCGGTTTCCACCATGTCCCCAAGCTTGTTGCCTATAAGAAGAAAAAGAACAAGATAGATGGTTGAGCCTTTATTCTAAAGATGACAAAACTCTACAGACCTAACCTAGCACCCCTCCTCGACCCCCCCGTGCTGTGCACTAACCTAACCTAACCTTACTTAACCTAACTTAACCTAACGGGGGGCGGAGACCCCCCGTGCTATTTTAAACTACATATAGGTTATACCTACTACTTAGATACGCTCTACATTTTTAAACTCGTTGTCCATTGCGCATCTCGCTGGACTTAGTTTTTCTCAAGAACCTGAAATTTAATATCGGCCATGTAGGCAAAGTAAGGATCGGCACTCATTAAAATCTAAACAGATGTGTTAAGGACAGTAAGTATAATACGTAGAGCCAACATTTGGGTCAGCTTAGCGTGGAGCCCTTGTTCTTA
Organism: Chionoecetes opilio; assembly: GCA_016584305.1. NCBI lineage: Eukaryota > Metazoa > Arthropoda > Malacostraca > Decapoda > Majidae > Chionoecetes > Chionoecetes opilio. Next base: position 47,776 of record JACEEZ010017911.1, read on the forward strand.
AGATTTTCCTTAAGTTTTCTTGGTCTTGATAAGACTGGCACTGCAGCCACAGCAGATCCAACTCGTACCTTGCCAATGTGCCACGAAGCTTCGTCTTGTTTTCTTTCTATTGTCTTCAATCTTTCGTGAGCAAGAAAATGTTTCAAAAAAGTGTTTTAAGATAATTGGATTTTTCTTTTTTCAACGTCTTAAAGCCTTTCGCGTGGATTTTTTTTTGGGGGGCACTATGACAAGCGAAGCTTAGGGGCATTCTGATGCCACATTGAAGGGTTAGTGCATATCTTCAGTCACAGGTCCAAGCAGATTACGGCAGTCATGGCTAATGGGATTGGGCACCTGGGGGGCTCCGGATTCTCATGGGGGGCACGTGCCCCCCCGTAGCTATGCCACTGGCTATAGCTGATATGACGATACATAAGGTAGAAAGATAACTAGGCAACAACCATTACTTTGCAGGGAGGACTAAACCACCTCAAATCACACGTAAGCTATCACTCCCTCCCTCCCTCCCACTCACAGTAGCGCCGCCTGGAAATTTTGACTTGGGTGGCCAAGGTTGGACACATATCTAGTGTGAGGTGGCCATGGCATAGCCATTAAAAAGAATTGGTTGGATTTTCTTTAACCTCTGACTCGATCTGGGGTGGCCAATGAGACTTAGGTGGTGGCCATGGCCTCCCCCTAGAAAGGGCCTAGATCCTCACTCTCTCTTCCACTACCTACTCATTCCTCTCAATCACTCCCACTCCCTCCCATTTTCTCTCTACTTACCTTTCGCTGCAGAAATATGAAAAAAAACAATAAAATCAAGAGTTGTTTGGCCAAAAATCCTCCTCTTCCTCCTCCCAGCTGCCTACACACACGTCTTGCCCCCTCGATCGCCGGCTCGCTCTCAACTGACATTCGTACCGGATTACTCAAGGAACTCAACACTGCTTCGAAACACTAAACCTTTCCTTTATTTCCTTCCCACGCCCTTACCTGTTGACCTTTGATCAATATTGTTTGACCTGTAACGTTATCTAAGTCTTAAATGTTAGTAAATGTGAGTTTGTAATAGTGCTGGTATAGTTTTGTAGTATTTTGTTAAAGGTTTTATCGACAGGGTTCGTTAATGCTTCGAACTCGTTAACAGCGTCGCAGATGATTGTGGGTAGGATATCTTTTTTTTTTTTTATACGTAGTTTGTGGGTTGTCAAAGGACTGAATTGTTTTGTTAGCAGTGGCGTGGCTGGGTGGCTATCAATAGGGAGGCACCTGAGGGGCCACTAGGCAAATGGAACTCAGGGGCCACTCCGATGCCACATAGAAGGGTAGCTATAAGGGCATATTCTAAGATCAGATCAGATCCCGAGACAGTGAATCTGTCGGTGTTACAGATTTAGAGTACGATGCTCAATCTGAGACAAAAATAAATGACGCTGCTCGCGTATATGAGGAAAACGAACCTCAGAATGTGATGGGAGCCCAACCCTATATGTTTGAACCAGAATAAAGGGCGGAACAACAGGTGCTAGCGGAACCTTAGGATCAGCAGGAGGACCTGGCACTTTTCCAGAACATGGATTAGTAAGTATCGGAAACCATAATGTTTGCGTGGGAATCACAATGAAGGTACTTTCGAGAAAATCCTATGTTTAGTTTCGAAACACACACACACACACACACACACATCTGATTGTCGGACGAAAGGATAAGAGAGAGAGAGAGAGAGAGAGAGAGAGAGAGAGAGAGAGAGAGAGAGAGAGAGAGAGAGAGAGAGAGAGAGAGAGAGAGAGAGAGAGAGAGAGAGAGAGAGAGAGAGAGAGAGAGAGAGAGAGAGAGAGAGAGAGAGAGAGAGAAAAAAAATAAATAATCGACTAGAAATAAGGAAATGGAGAGGAGGCCTCTTCTCTCTCCGACAGTGACCTAATTTAGAGGAACCCTTAAATTATCTCCTTTCCTCCCTCCATTCTTCTCTCCTTCCTTCCCTCTCTCCTCTTTGCTAAATCGTCTACTAACATCACGAGGTCATTATTGTCCTGAGTCTTCCTCCCCCTCCTCCTCTTCTTTCTCCCCCTCCTACACTCCCGCCGCACTAATCTTTTCAACACATTTAACGTTGTCGTATCGGTCTGAAAGTTGCGCAAACTTCCCTGGAAAGGCACAGTTGTCTTGCTGCACCCATAAATGATGCATGCATATGGCATATCGCAAAAAAAATCTATCAGAAACACCCAAAAATCTTCAAGTACTATATTCATCTCTTGTGTTTACGTGCTTCTGGATTAGCGCGGGGAGAGGAGACCACCTAAAGTGACGTCACCGAGCCGTGGCGCATCGTCTGCAAGTCTTGAGGGGCGTTTTGGAAGCTCGTGGAATTTGCAGATTTTGATTACGAATTATTTAAAAACGGCTGACTGGATGCAAAAAGTGACAACATATTGTTGATATACTCGCTAATGGCTATAATTTGATTGCATTAAATCAGGAATGATGAAATGGTCCGGACGATTACTTTAACTAAATTGTTACCAAGGTTCAAATCTCTCAATTCGCACCTAACTGAATGATATGGTAAGCTATGGTTCAATGTCATGTTTTTTGTAAGATTTCCTATTTTTTTTACTAATTATCCACTACACTGGATATACACATTGAAATGAAATACTTTCTGGTGGAATTATACGCTATTGGAAATGGTAAGTATACACAATTTCACCCGTGAAATTGAAAGAAAACCTGATGTCACCTTCACCTATCGACCTGACTACACCCTTAAGTTGTTCTGCATGATCTTGCGAGGCTAACGTGACGTGGCATGAAGCTCTGACAAGACAAAAATACGTCTGATTGTTCTGTACGATAAATAGTTTGAGTGGTTACTGAGCTATGCCGCTCACCAACTGTCTCTGTCTCTCTCTCTCTCTCTCTCTCTCTCTCTCTCTCTCTCTCTCTCTCTCTCTCTCTCTCTCTCTCTAATAAGCAGAGAGGAATTCAGTCTCTCTGAGGTACGATTTGCTTTAATTCATCCATGTATCGCTTCATCATACTTTTCTACCCCACTTTTACCTTCCTCTAAACCTTTCTCCATTTCTCTTTCTCCTTTCTCTTTCTTCATTTCTTCCTCTTTCTTTCTCTTTCTCATTCTTTTCCTTATCATGAAGCGCCAACATTATGATTTCTCGCGCTCAAAGGCTTACTTTTGTGTGCGTTTTCAATTCATCAGCAATCAATACACTCTCCTTTACCTACCTACACCGGTCTGGGTGGCATGGTTGGTAGAGCTGCGGGCTCGCGTGTGCAGCGCCCCTGCGCATTCGGTCAGCGGTTCGAGCCCACCAAGTTCGTCCTGGCGTGGTGGCGCTTTGTATAGTCAATAACCTAGTAGTTGGTACTTGCAAAGTGTCTAGATAGGATCAAAGTATCTAATCTTATATTTACCTACCTACCTACCTACCTACACACACACACACACACACGACCAAGGTAATGTACGCACTCTTTTCCAAGGTCTATAGAGTATACAGACCGTGATCAGACCTTGTATACTCTATACATCTTGCTCTTTTCAACACACACAAATAATATAACAACCGACATACTACATACACGCATATATACACCATCAAATAATTTATCATACGTCAGAGTCTACAACTGACGGGGTACAAATATACATGGACTTTATACTAGGTGTAGACTCGATATGTATACACACTCCCCTCCACACACATCCATTGACTTGAGATGAATAAAAAGTGACCTTGCCATAACATAACTTGGCTTTAACTCACAACTGTTCCAACACAAAATGCATTCCTCGTCGCGCTGCTCCTCGTCTTTCCACAAATTCATAAACATTGAGGAGTTTTAACATTCTTTTAAACAGTAGACCTCCATCCCTAGAGCTACTGTAATATATATTTTTGGGGAAGGAATGTGGATCAACACTTAATCATTAATGTGTTTATTAATGATTAAGTGTTGCAATATTAGTGTGATAGATTTGACACGCGTGATGACAAAAGAGTATCATTGCTTATTAACGAAAAGCTGATGTGATTACGCAGCCCAAATGTGACTTTTCAGTATATTTTTTGTACCCCGAGGCGCCTGATTTAAGTCGTCTGAATGTAAGTGAATATATTGTTTAATTTGCGATTTCATATTCTAAGGAAAACATCGAGGACTGTGAAATGTTTTTGATGAGGGATTTGAGTTTAATGAATATAAAGCATTACTATTTTGACTACTATTACTACTAAAAATAATGATAATAATAATAACAATAATAATTTCACACAGATTATTACCAAAGGTGCTATCAAACCTGCACAGTGAAAACAATGCAAGGCTAAAATTGAGTGAAAAGCCAAACATTTTTTCTTTCAAAGGCATTCGACCAAACGCCACGATAGAAGCTGGGAAAGCAGAAGAAAAAATATACTATACATTTTCCACGTAATCTGTTAGGTAATTCTTTTGGCGATTCAAGTAGTGGAGGTTGTTAAGCAATGTTGTTTGAGTGTGGAGGTTACTAGTGATTGTGGTTGTTGCTTCTATTGTTGGTGTTACTGCTGTCCCCTGGACTTCCCGTATCTTCTGGTGGGAGGAATAAACGCAAGAGTACAGTTTGCGCTTTAATCCAAAGGAGAGACACAGAGCTATGACCAAACGTGGTCAAGGCTCACCGTACACTCCTGCCTGGCGGGAACTCTCGCCACGCCAAGAGTTACCGATTAGGGTTTACTACAGGGTTTACATCAATGACTATATGTACATGATAGGAAAGCTATAATATATATTTAACCTTAACTGGAACCTCAGAAGTTACCCATATTGCTGGGTAACGAATGTAGGTGGCGTTGGCGACGATCAAAGAGCGTCTTCTGCATGTAAACAAAGTACAAGTTAAAGAAATTGTTTCGTCAAGGGCTCAGTGTTCCCCAAGGGATCCTCGCAGCCCTAAAACAAGAACAAGAAGTTTCGTCATGAGCCCTCCCAAACTCCTCACGTGCTGGTTATGTCCCTCTCTAACCCCTCACGTGCTGTGATGTCCCTCTCTAACCCCTCATGGCCTGTGGTGTCCCACTCTAACCCCTCATGTGATGTGCTGTGATGTCCCACTCTAACCCCTCATGTGCTGTGATGTCCCTCTCTAACCCCTCACGTGCTGTGATGTCCCTCTCTAACCCCGCACGTGCTGTGATGTCCCTCTCTAACCCCTCATGTCCTGTGGTGTCCCACTCTAACCCCTCATGTGCTGTTGTGCTGTGATGTCCCACTCTAACCCCTCATGTGCTGTGATGTCCCTCTCTAACCCCTCACGTGTTGTGATATCCCTCTCTAACCCCTCACGTGCTGTGATGTCCCTCTCTAACTCCTCACGTGCTGTGATGTCCCTCTCTAACCCCGTACGTACTGTGATGTCCCTCTCTAACCCCTCACGTGCTGTGATGTCCCACTCTAACCCCTCACGTGATGTGATGTCCCTCTCTAACCCCTCACGTGCTGTGATGTCCCTCTCTAACCCCTCACGAGCCTCACGTGCTGTGATGTCCCTGCATCTGTCATGCAATTTCGTCATTAGAAATCCTACTTAGTTACTGCTAATTGAAAATATCTTGTGTTTAGCATGCTGTAAATTGCAATACATTGAATAAATCTGTGCCAATCTTTGTTGGTTTCATTGATTTATTACATCATTCAAGTATACTTGAAAGAGAAAATGTATCAGGAGAAAGTAAAGAAATATAATCAATACATGTAAAGGAGCTAAAACATAATCATAACCTTGTTAATTATCAACCAATTACAGGATGATGCACGATCAGAACAGGCAACAGTGATTAACAAATATAACATCAGGAGGTGAAAACACATGCATAATGCTGTCAAGTGGTAAATGATGGCCAAATATCAGTTACATATCCAATGCTTAGTTTATTGTGGGATTAATAGAAGGCTTTACTCCCATTATTGACCACATGTACTAGGAAAAATATGTTAGGAAAGGTAAGCATTGGTAATAAATAACATCAGGATGAGCGAAACAATGTAGCTTGAACTGGCATGAGCGGGTACTTAAGATTTACAATAGATACCCATTAAAAAGATTTACAACAGATACCCATTAAAAGTCCCCTGTGTGAAATATAGTTATGCGCTACGACTATAGAGGGCGTGAGAGGCGACCAGGTGCCAACACGTATTTTGGTCACCCAATTTTCTATTGGTCGCAGAGTCACTTTCCTATCATGTGTATATAGTCATTGGTTTACATGTTCCTTATAAGAAGGTAGATAGATATAAGTTTTATAGGTTAGGTGATACGTTACGTAGATTTATACATCCTGTGCTGTTACCAGTGTTGTAGGTCTCGAAACTGGTCTTGGTCTCGAGACCGGTCTCGAGACCAGTTTGGTGTGGTCTTGGTCTTGGTCTCGTTTGATGTGGTCTTGGTCTTGATCTTGGTCTCGAAGCTTCTGGTCTCGGAGTTTGGCTCGAGACCAGGTCGAGACCAGGATTAAAAAGTGCATCGCGGCTTGCGGAAGGTCGGAATATATTATCATACACGGTGAAAAATCATGGCTGTTTCGATTCACGGCGCGCCATACAGCGTTGTACTGTCTATAGATACTGCCTGACTAGCTCTACGGTGATGATGCATGAGCTGAGCCCTGCGAGCGCTGATAGAGTGCCTGCGAGTCGAGAGAACATCCATGACTAAAGGCGGATTTATGTGGGGCCCTAGGCCGGTAGGAGTGCGGGGCCTGAATGAAATGTGGGGTATAATTCTAGAGTCCTTTCCCGCCCTTATTAGTTTTTTTTTCTCAACCAGACCTTCACAGATCCCTTCAGATACCTCTAAAAACGTAATTATAAAGTGGGGTAGAGGTGCCCCTTCAACGCCCCCTCCCCCCTATATTTACCCCCACACTGGACCCCAAAAAATAAAATTAATAACCTAACCTCACTACACACTAACCAATAACCTCCTAACGAGATCTAGGGTGGGAAAGGACTACAATTTTCCCAGGTTAGGTTAGGTTAGGTTAGGTTATATTGAGGCTAGGTTTTTAACTTATATTTTATTTTTTAATCGATCCTCCACTTTATTATTACGTTTTAGAGGTATCTGAAGGGATTTGTGAAGGTCTGGAGAAAATAAAACCACTAATAAGGGCGGGAAAGGACTCTAGAATTTTACCAAATGTGGTTCAGATTTCATATTAGTTTAATTGAAACTTTTTCCACCCATACTTTACATTATGTTGGTACTAATTTGTGGCATATTATGGTACATGCAATGTAACAGTGTTCGAGCAAATAAGAAAGGTCCAGAATTCATATTTTCATTGTAAACATACTTTTTGCTCTGGGATGCGGGGCCCTTGCGGGAGCGGGGCCTAGGCCATGGCCTACTCGGCCTCCCCCCTAAATCCGCCACTGTGCATGACATGGCCATTCTCGCAGTGATAATCTCCGTTTGCACACACGCATGTTTGCAGCTCTGTTCACCTCCGTGTACGTCATATATGTGTAGGCCTATGCAATCCCCGCACCCTTCGTACACGTACACCACAGGTTTAGCTAGCTCGCTTGGAAAACGTCACCACAAAAATTGCTATTTTCCTATGTTTGTTTCTTCGTGCCAACGAAGCAATGAAAGCAGAAATATTTGACCTAGATGTTCAGTTGTTCACATATATTAAATTTTGTAAATATATTTCCTCCCTTATACGTTACCCTTACCCCCCTTCTAGTAGAGCTCGTTAGTCGTTACATCGAGCACATCTGGCAGCAGGGTTGCCAGGTGCACAGACCACAAAATATACTTATGGCATTCACACTTTACTTTTCTGGCATTTTATTTTTTTCATCATAAGAAAATTGAGGTTTCAATTGACGAATATTTCTAGCAAATTCCAAATTATGTTGAGTAATTTCTGGCAAGAAATACAATAATTGGCAGGACCTGGCAACTCTGTCTGGTCGTGACATAGGACGTCGGACAGTGAGGTGTACTGGACTAGTCTCGCTTAGTTTCCGTTCGCACACCGGAATGAGTAATCATGTCGGCATCTTCAGCAGTTATCAAATTTGCCTTCAAGGACCACAAGGAGTTTTTTTATAAGAATCACGGAAACCAGAGGCAGACAGCAATTTGTACTTTTTGCAAGCAAAGCATCACGGACAAGGCTGGCACGACGTCGGCTTTTATCAAGCACACGTCAACAGACCGATCGCCGTTTGGTTCTCACTTATTATTTTTTTTGCATTTGATCCCTAAGACTATGTGGATCATTTAATTAGGTCCGTTATAGCAAAGGTAGATGTATGATCATTTTTTTTTAAACCTATTCCTTACAAACAGGACAGGACAATACAATTTAGTATTTACGCAGTACAGACCAAAAATATTCAGATAATAGTCATATTTATAAAAGATATTTGTATATGCCTGTTCTTGGTCTTGGTCTGTTTCGGAGGGCTGGTCTTGATCTCGGAAGGTCTGGTCTTGGTCTTGGTCTCGAAGGGTCTGGTCTTGGTCTTGGTCTCGGAGGGTCTGGTCTTGACTACAACACTGGCTCTTACCACCAGCACATCGCTCGGCCACACCTCACTGTGTCCTCACAGGGCTATATTCAATAATTTTTCTCCACCGTTGCATCGCGAATCGGTATACAAGAATCAACAGGAGGTAACGCAACGGGTGGAGGTTTGAGTCTGCTGATTCGCGACAACATGCAGATCCCACCTTCATCCCGTTGTGCACTTATTCCATCCTATTTCTTCCCAGACCATTACAGGTGAGTTTTCAACACAACCGAGAGTAACATGCATACCTTGTGAATGCACACGTGTCATCATTAAGGTAAAATCAGGTCCAGGAGGCCTTATATAGGTGTGTGAAGTTGTGAGGAAGCCGGGCGGCGGCGGCAGGTGGAGGTCGGCCATTGTGTGGAGCAGTGGCGGCGGGCCGTTCAAATGTACTCGCAAGCATAACTCGGGCCCATTTTTTCTGCACCAACACCTCAGACAAGTGGCGAACACTAACTAAGCTATTATTTTAATGTCAGAAATGATCAATTTCACTAGTAAAATGTATTAGATATGTATAAAACAGTCAATATACTGATGCCGCTTTGGGCTCGCTTGTGTTGGTACGCCTGTCAAATATCCACCAGTCGGGGATTTCTTGTAGATGTTACCAGTGGAGGTACGACGGTGGAGAATCTCCACCGGCCGGGATTTGACGAGCATTCTTGAATATAGCCTGATGCCATTGATAGCTTCTATAGGCATCTTACTTCTCTTCTTTCTCTAACGGAAAACTGCCAAAAAACCAGACTTGAGGTTCAAACTGGTAAAGACTGTATTATCCTTCCCTATAGACTGCAAAAGGTCTCTCAAAACAGGGAGTGGATAATGATCCGGTACAGTTAAATTGTTAACTTTCCTGAAATCAAGCACAGGCCGGTAAGCACCATCACTTTTCTTCACCAATAACAAAGGTGAGTTCCAAGGAGAATAAGACTCCTGTATAATTCCTTCATCCAACATGTCCGTATCATGCCCTGTACAACAGCTCTTTGGCTATGAGGCATACGATAAGACGGTACATAAGAAGGCAGTGCATCAGGTTTAAGCACAATGTGATGAGTGATTTTGTCTGTCAATCCTAGGGGTTCCCCAGGTAAGGCAAGAGCAGGCCTGTGTGTCGCAAGCAAAGCGAGAAG